>BMAW01081247.1:96647-137066 GCA_019974015.1 Nephila pilipes
AAAATATACCAGGCAAATCTATTTAAGCAATCAATTATGTTTATTTTTATAACGTTTTAGAGGTTACGAATTAGCATTGTTGAAAATTTCATTTTAGTCCTTTTCTTTCACAAAAACTTACTTTGATATTTGAAAGAGAATTATGTTTATAGCAACGAACATGTATAAAATATATATTGCTATAAAGATAAATATTTATTAATATAAATAAATTGTATTGTTGGCATAATAATATATTCTCCATACAAAATGTAAATTACAAGAATTTCATTTTGTCATGATTATTAGTAATATTCATAAGTTCTATATTCGAAAGTATCGTATTAAAAAATGAATATACATGTCAGTTAGTAGTTCCAGTTCTTTAATTAATTAATCTTAATTTATGTTATAATTGTTATAAATTTTATTTTTCTGTTGTCTAATTCTCGATATTTTTGGAAAGATATTCAAAGATATAGAAGAAATTGTAAATAATAAAATAAAACGAACAGTTTATTTTATTATTTAGAATAACAACTAATTTTTTTCCAAATTCCTACTTCAATGAAATATTGAAAAAATAAATATTTTGAAATTTTTTTATGTAACTAATTAAAAATGAATAATCATATTAAACTCAAAAAATCATACCAACATTACTTAAAACACTTCAGAAGTTTCATCCAAAACAGTATCTTAACAATATCTTTCACAACAAAGCTGCATATTTTTCTTTTAAATTTAGACCAGTTTTGTGACCAAAATGCATTCGATAATATTTTCTTGTGTTATAACAAACTTATCATACTATCAGTTATAATAATTAACAATCTCTATTTAAAAGCTATTTAAATACTGAAAATCTGTATATATTTTTACGCAGACTCTCATACAAAAAGAGAGGGAGAGAAAGAGAGGACGAAAGTATAGTGGATAATAAATTACACAAGATGCTATCTGTTTAGCATCCAAATTGGCAAGTCAAGCAAAGTTGTTTATAAACAATAATAATTACAAACAGTCGAGGATAAAATTAGCACGAAACTATTCTTAAAGTGTCTTTAACCTTTATCTCGATAGGAATCTTAGTCTCAGAATAATCGGATAAACTTAAATCTTCAAATATATCTCAAATTTTAAGATCTTTGTCAAAATTTACTTGTGCCAATAGCAGTAAACTTCATTAGTGGGAATGACAATGCACTCTTCTGTTTGATAGCTTATTTAATATTAAATGTAGGGCACATTAATCATCCATAAGAATTCTAAAATACAATGAAATGAAAAACTTCTTTTAAATTAAATATTTTTCATTTCAAAAATGTTAATGAAAAATGTCTCCCATTTTTTCTCAATGAATGTGGAAAACTTTAAATTGAGATTTCGTGTGGGGATTTATTATTTAAACATTTACATGCAATATTCAGAGGGATGGTTAAATTATTGATTGCGAAAATGAATGAGATGTAAATATAATTAAATAACACAAATTGTTTTGAAGCTATATTTTTTGAAGGTATAAATGTAAATTGCCTTTTCTTATTAGCTTTATTCTTCGGTTGAAGCAAACGTTAAAAAATGATTTTTATTTGTTTCGTTAATAATTTTATTTATCCTCCTCCCCCTCTTCGCCTTAATAGCGTAATGTAATTGGATATATCGTATTCCATTCTATTAAGAAAAGAAGGCAAGAAGGCAAAAAAAAATTTAAAAAAAGAAAATCAAACAAGCTTTGTGCATTCACTTGGAATAAATTGTTCGTATTTATCTTACATTTAATTAAAGCCTAATTATTCTGTGTCTTAGTACACACTTTAATAATGAAAAGTTGCATTTTTGTTCAAGAGGTAATTAAACATAAAAAACTTTAGTCACAGTCAATTTATTCATACAAATGACATCACATCAAATCTAAATCGATAAGCATTCGTCTCGACGTTCACTTAACTATACATAAAAGAATCCTTTTATTTGCGAACACTAAACAATACATTCGACGTCTAGAAGTAAGCATTCCATTAACATTACAGCATCGTTATTTGGTAACATCATAAAATAAATAAATAACATAAACCAAAAAACGAAAAAGGAGATAAATAGCTCTTTTCTACTGTCTGGAACCAAGTGTCGCTGGAGATATTTACATCTCTAAAGTTGATTCTTAAAAGCCTTTGGAAAGAGGAGGGGAAGGAAAAAAATATTCGAGAACAAACTGAGAGTCTGTTAAGAGAGATGATAAAAATAACTCTGGCATTTTGTTGAAGATTGTGATGATTCATCCTCCCCCTCCAAAAATAATATTCCTTTTTTTTTCTCCTCTTCACAGGTGAAAGATGCCTTTCACACCAGTTGAACATGCCAAATGCCCCAAATGCGGGAAATCTGTCTACGCCGCTGAAGAAATGTTGGCGGCTGGAGAGAAATGGCACAAAACTTGCTTCAAGTGCGGTGAGTATGTGACAGTAATAAAAACTACATTTTATCTATTGGAATAACAGTGATATTAGTATTCTAAAATCATAATTAATAATCTTGTCTACGAACTAATGAAGGAGAATAAAATGAGAAATTGAAATTATTTTACCAAAAAAAAAGAACAAATATAAATATCATACACAATATGAGAAACAAAAATAATCCAATTGTTACGTTTTTACGTATGCACATCTACAATGTTAAAACAATTTGTATTATCTTAGATTTTTTCTATTACCTTCATCTCTCATCGATCATAAGACATCTTGGTCTAAATTATTAAAAACTTCTCCTGAGCTTTTTTAGCTATTTTTTATAGTTGTAGATATACATTACCGGAGCAATTTTCCCTCTTTCTCTTAACTTTGAATTATTTGGATGATACACTAAGTATAACAGAACTTTCTTTTTTGTTGGTTCAATATACAAATAGAATTTCCACCTTTATATTTTTTCCAAGTCAGTTTTATCAGAAAAATAAACTAAGCTTTTTTTTCGTTTAACTTCTTCGTATGATAATCCAACAACTTCTTAAAAGCCTCATAATATTTTACAAAAATTTAAATTAGTATTCTAAATATATTATGCAAATAATCATTTTGAACATCTCAAAAAATATAAATGTATATATTAACATGTCCCCTTAAAAAATTTTGATAAAATAAAATAAAGGGAATATAATGTTATAAAATAATATTTATTAATCAACACATAATAATGTTTGAATTTTAAATGAAGAAAAATAAAGTTCTTAAGTTCTTGATTTTGTGTTCAGAAAATCCATTAATTTAGTAACTTATTGAATATAATAGTTTCAATTATATTTATCAATGCAACCATCGTCAAAACTTACATGCGTGTGTCTTGAATTCTTACGCCGCTTCAATCACCTATTATATTCTATAGGTAAATAAATATATATGTGTTTCATATTTATTCATATAAAAGATTATTTTCTATTACCAAAACTCATAATTTCCAAATAAAAGATTATAATTTTCTTTCTTAAAACATGTATTTTTAAAAAATTAATTTTAGCATATTGTATTAATTATTAATCACTAAAACAAAAAAAAAATCGTACATTTAAATTAGATTGTACTCATTAGTTCTATATTACCTTTAATTAAATTTAAAACAAAAATAATTAATCCCTCAGATTTACAGAAACAATTTATGTAATAAATTATTTTGAAGCCATGATTTTTCATAAAATGCTTTTAAGAAGCGCATTCGACTAATAAAATTCAGATCATTAATCGTTCTTACGATTAATCTTACACATGCACTGCATCGCTCAAAATACAGCATTAAATTCATCAACGAGCTTCCTGAACCGTATCATTATTATTTATGAGAATCACACACACAATGACCGAAAAAAATGCTGATAACAGAACCTTAATGAAATATAAATATTTGATGCAGTGCTTTTTTGCAATATATACTTGATTGCTAAATGAAGGTCACGCATAAAACACAAAGATATTGAAGTCACGTAATAAGCAATGAGGAATATGTTAATAATTATATGCTTCATTTATATTATCACGTTATAGCAATTAAAATTACATTGCTTGCGCTTCATTCTGGAATGTCAAATGGTTTAGGAGGATTCGGAGACTTAACCTTCTAAGGGTTATAAACAAAATATTAAAATGAATTTTGTTGCAAATTTTATATCGTGTTTGTAATTATAATATTAATATTTTATCCTCCGCCATCCCATAGGAAAAAATTAACTTAATTTATGTAATAAAAAATTTACAAGAGGAGTATAAATGTTTTTTTTTATGAAACTAGATTTTCAAAGAGGGCTAATTATATATTAGTAATTAACTATCTTTGAAGAATAATCCTGTGATTAAACATTAAGAAAATCCAAGAAGTGAATCCAGTTTATAGATTGTTTGTCTGCTATGTGAAATTTAAATGTATTGTTCAGGGAATAGGATGTAACATGATCTATTCATGAACCTTTCTTTAACTATCATCTGGGGATTTTTTCTGGCTTTATATTTAAGTCTCTAGATCCTTACCAATCAAATGAAATGAGGTTAGACAAATTAGGTAAAATTTAGAAATGGATATAGATATTAATTAGATATAATATATAAGAATATTAAAAATTTAATATAACAGATAAGAATATTAAAAATAGATATAATCAAGTCTCATAAACATGACAGAAAATAGAATTTGATATAATAGGTAGAAAGGTTACGATAATATCAAAATTGCTAGTGGGAAAGCCAAGAATAGTGCGCGGGAGTTCCTTGCGTGTCTGTGTGATCTATTGGGACTAGTACTCAAAGTTGTCTCATCGAATATTTTCATTGTAGATTAACTCGCTTCGTAGTTATTCCAGTAAGAGTAATCTTTGACATTCTGTAAGAGATGTTAGTATCCGCGTGGAGGAATACTGAACTAATAGAGAACATTTTCTTCTCGAGAGACAATAAATAAGACTTTGAAAAGTAATTGACTACATTTTAAAACTATTTTACATGACAATTTTAATTTCTTTATATGTTATTGGAATTAAGTTGAACTTAACATTTAAGATGAAAGATGAGTCTGGTAAAGATATGCCATAAGGAAAATTTCTCGTCCTTCAAGAAACTGGGAAATTATTTTAAAATTTAAAACTCTTGTGAGAATATAAAGGAAACAAGGATTCAAAAGAAATGTTTCGTCTTCTTGAAAATAAAAAAAAATTATCTAACTTGTTTAAAATAAGTGACAAAACTTTTCACAAAATTCAGTTGGAAACTTTTGTGAAAGACCTCTTATTTCACTAAAAAATTTTATTGGCTTGCTTGAATAAATATCATTCTTTTGCTATACCGGTAAGGGAATTTGTATTTTAATGCTTTGATCAAATGACTATGACAACATATATCTAACGATCCCATTTTTAAATTCTTTAACGTAAGAGTTTTGAGATTGTGGTTATATGTTATTGGAATTCTATTTAATTTTCAAAATTCCTTTTACAATAAAAAAGCTGTTTTTACTCAGATAGTTACTTATTTTACTTACAAGGAAGCAAAATTTCAATTCTTTTTTTTTTTTATTTTTACATAGGATTCATTCTTTCCTACTATAGTAAATGGCGGAAATTTCATTAAACAATGCCTTAATTAATTTTAAATGCCTAAAACTTTTAAAAGTCATCATTTATATTATTTTATATTCTGATGAACCCAGTTTGGGAGTGATATATTTTGAAGCTAAACTGCCTTCATAAAAGAAGACTGCGAATCGAAAATTGAGCGTAGGTCGTTAATGCATTCATTAAAGGACGCTATGTATGATCAGACCTTTTTCAGCAATTATGTGTACTCTCTTAAATTTAATCCAACTGCGTACTTTTTGTTTTATCATTGGAAAATTGAATGAAGTGCTAAATATGCATTTCCTACAGGGCTGTGCCACAAGAGGTTAGACAGCACCAACGCCACAGAACATGAAAAGGAACTATTCTGCAAACAATGCTATGGCAGGAAATTCGGACCCAAGGGATACGGATTCGGAGGTGGAGCTGGATGTCTTAGCATGGACAAAGGAGAACAATTCGGAAACACAGAATGTGCCATGGGGTAAGTATTCCATATCAAAATTTCTAGAAAATCGACATTTCAGCAATTTTGAGATCAAATATATCAATTATACATTAGTCACATGTTTTTCGTAATGGATATCATTTGATAAGGAGAGCGTAAAATACTTTGTTGAAGAAATTAACCCTTGAAACCTTTTACGGTGTACATGAAATGAAGCAGAAATAGAATGAGTTTTTTTGTCATTTTTAATATGGACTTTCCAACAGAAAAAAATTGGATAATTACTATTTACAAGCGATTTTTAAAAAACTGCGATGACATAATTTAAATATTTTATAACAAGCACCAAACTCGGGAAGTATTTTTCTCAAGAAATAGTTAAGCTGATTTAATCATTTTAGTTCTTTTTTTTTTTCTTTTTTTGCTTTAACATGTCACACATCTAGCAAAAATAAAAATTACTTAATTGAAATCCTAAGATATAACAGCCTATTCCTTATAATATTTCCCAACCAGCTATAAGCTTCCATCTTACAATTTTTCACAAAATTTTTATTCTTTTTTCAGGTAACTCAATTAGTCATTTAACACTGGCTTAGAATGTTAATTTCACTAGCTGCGGTTTTAACAGACTTTTTTCTAATTCTGCATTATGAATGGTTTTCTTAAAGAAATGTTAGTTTTAATGAATCTGAAAATAAAAGGGACCATTGCTAAGATGAACGATTAAATTTGGAAATAAGAATTAGTTAACAGATAGTTGTGAAATTTAAAATATTTGTTTTAATATCAATGTTTTTGAAAGAAAATTTTGGTATAAATTCAAAGAAGGTTTACGATTTTTTTTAAGTGATTAATCTCTCTGACTTTTGCAAACTTGGAATTTTATATGAACTTTTTACTCGCACTATTTATAAAGTCCTGAGTAAAAAATTTTCATTTCTTTTTAAATGCATATGTCCCATAAATTACTAAGTTATTGTGAAATCTAAAATCTTTCGATATATTTAAGCATTATATTGGTAATATAAGAATATAGGAAGATTCTTATATGACCAGATAAAAAAATAGGAAAATGAAAGGAAATTAACTGGAAAGAAATGCTTACCATTTTTCATAAAATTACAAAAAGGATTTAGGAACAATAATAAATGTGAATGACCCAATTTTTGCTAAATCATTACAAATTGTACTGAATTTAAAATAAATGCATCAGTCAGTTTTGTTTCATTTTCTTCAAGAATGTCCAAAAAAAAAAAAAAATTATACGTGGTTTGTTTCTTCAACAATACACTCATATTAACAACTGATACTAATTTCCTAAATTGGTCTGGTTATGATGACTTCCTTTTACGTGTCTCGTCTGTCATCTTAAATATTATTGTAATTATAAGATCTGAATTTCAACTAAAGTTCATGCACAGACCAATTACAGCACAATAATAGTATCTTTACTCATCAAATAAAGGAGATGCTCGCAACAGTTAGGCTCCTTTCCCCGTGTACTAACAACCTCTTTAATCTATCAAAGAATGCCCTTCCCGGAATACGATGCGAGTATCTTCATCGATTACTCCAACAGCGTTGAGACCTAATCTCACTTAATCCGGGAAGCACACCAGAAGACTTCTGTATACCACACTAACATCTCTCGCTATTATTGCCGTAACTTCTTTATATACGTATTATTTTACTATCATTCTTCCCTTCTCCCTTCTCTTTCTCACTACACTTCAATTTGTACATGAACTTCTCTTTTAATAATTGGAAATTCAGTTGTTTGAATCAAGTAGCATCCATAGAAATTCCATAACGACATTTGAGGGGAAGTAAATTTCCTATCGTTAAATGATACTTTTTTTTATTTTTTAATCTTTTACAGTAAATTGAGGTATTTTTGATTTTTAAATGTATTCTTCAATGATTAACTAAACTTATTTTATGCGAAATATTTTTTCTTTACTTACAATCTTCTTTTCTTATTTCAGAAACAAGCCCACCTTGGACCCAACTTACGGTTAAGCTTTCCAACAAACTTATTTATTCTGTATAGGACTCTACCAAGAGATCTGCACCGATTGTTCCTCTAAACAAAAGAACACACAAACTTGCTTTTAAAACATTAAGAACATTTTTGCGTATTTTCACATTTGCCTTTCAATTTTTTCTTCATTTTTCAATTTCACATTGAAAATTTTAAAAATCAATGAAGATACATACAGAAAGCTGAAATGAAAAATAGTGTGTCGCAAACGAATAAAAATTACATATTAAATTATCTCAGATTGCTCAATGTTTGAATTACAACACAGATTATATTTACCTGCTCTGTATACCTCTGATTATGTTAAAAGAAATAAAATTTAATTTCTTACCACTGAATGATAAATTTGAGTGAATCGATGCATACTGGATTGAAATTAAATGTGTTTTCATGTGAGAAAAATGTTGTTTGACACGTTTTGTGACGAAACAGCCATTAGTTGACTGCGCCGTCACAAAAGCTTTACTTCTATCGAGTAAACGTTCCTAATGTTCTTGATATAGTAAATTTAGATGCTTAAATATTTCTGCTGATAAACGGTGTTGTGTTTCTAAAGTTATTTTCATGTTTTCAATAAATTACAATACATTTTCAAAACATGAGTATTTATTTATTTTGAAATTTTCTTCCATGTTCGCTTTTGAAAGGATATTGTTAATTTAGTAACGATTATTTAAAAATTAATATCGCATAATCCTTAAAATATAAATAATTCCGAAATAAAAGTAATATTTGAATGTTTTAACCTTAGGTTAAAGGCTATTAGAGTTGTCATTTTACTTATTATGGCAAATTAAATTTGAAAACTTATTCTTATAAAATAAAAGAAAAATAGTTTTATATTTAATTAGTTTTGTTTTTAGATAGAAGAAAAAATCTATTATTACCTTCTTAAAGGTACTAAGTATATATTTATTTCTTCTGTTTTTCTGATGTAGTATCAGTTTCTTGATAACACGTTATAAATAGAGAAAACAAAAACAATATACTATATGTATCAATGCGCAAAAGAAGGATTTTTAAGGCCTAATTTTAAATTTTGATTCACACATTCAAATAAAATGATACATGAAAATTTAAAAATTATCAAATACCATTCCGGTATTATAAAATTATCACTATAGTATTTATGAATAGAATGACACTAGATTATGTATAACCGAGTTTCATAGAGGAATTTATAATTAAGTTTCTCTATGATATTAAAAATTTATTTACGAATTGGTAGTTCTATATAAAAGGCATCAATTAGCATATTGATGGTAATCAAAGAAGGAAAATTAAATTAAGCTTGGATTGAAAAGAAAGGGATTAATAAGCAAAAAAATTTAAAAAATGGATTAATTATAATAAATTGAATTGATTTTTTTAATTAAAAATGTTGAATTATTTTAAAAACTTGAAACTCTTTTAAAATCACAAGAAAACAAAAAAAAAAATGTACTATACTAAATTAATCTTATAAAATTGGTTGCACACAAAGGAACCCTATTTTGTACAATCTCAAAATAGAATTAGTTTTAATTCATTATTAATTACACATCAACTTAATTCGAAGTTTTATTTACAATTCACGACTAATCGTCACAGAAATCTAAAAAATGTATAAAAAATGTATAACAAATTTTCAGAAGCACTTCAAATGTAGGAATTTGATTTAAATTTTCAAATGAAAAATTTAATTTGAAAAGATGCAGATGAACATTGCACGAACATGTTCATATATCAAAACTCACGCTTCTAACGAAAGAGTAAATTCAACGCAATTGAATAAAATTTATACTCACACTTCTGTGAAAAGAAATAAATAGTTTTTATTTTCATTCATAATAAAATATGAATATCATATAAAATATCATGGTACTTTTCCGTTAAAGGGGGCCGTAAAAAAATCGCCAGATAGCGCTGTGCGAATTCATCTCTTTTCCAACACAATACTACTGTGGTTGCCCGTGATATCGCTCCCGTTTGGCGCGTGAGGGGGGGATTAACCATCGTGAACGGCCCCTTTTAAAGGAAAAGTACCAACATCATTTTATGATATCCCTACGATGTTGAGGACTACTAATTATATACATATGAAATCATTTGTATTCAAAATCTCTCACCATCGCTGAAAATATTTTCCAATTTTTAATCATCATTAAAAACGTAATAATCAATTTCAATCATTGTAAATTAACGTAATTTGATCGCGAATTAATATTGTTTTCCAATCTTGTGTGAAACAGTTATCATAACATAATGCAATTTCCTGATCCTGCAAAATACCTTATAGCAAGAATTTTGCCTTGGTACATTGTATTCATAATTACATATACTGACGCTCAAAATTAAGATAATTTTCTTATTTAATCGAGTTTCTCGATAAGTACTGAGCGAAAGGCAATGACGTTTGGATAACGAAATGACGTGGCGAATCGTTAAGAGAATTAAGCCAGCCCAATATCATGCGGATTAATAGAGACATTAATGTACAGCAGCTTTGTGCGCTACTTACGGAGTGAGATTAATGAGATCGGATTCATAGAAAAAAGGCCCGTACAAGGTCATCAAAGAACCTCTATAACCAATGAAGATCTATGTGTGTCCCTTATAGCCAGGCATAACAGGAGTGCAAGTGCGTTTCTGTTTTTTCCAGAAACGTACATCATGTGAGACTTCATGCAAGTTCTGCTGTTAGCGTCCCACTCACTCCTGTGCAAAGATAGGCTTGATTAGCATGGTGCAGAGAACATCGACATTAGAGCTGGAATCCTTTGGAGACCTTTTAATCATTGATGCATCTAGTTAGAGATAATTACTGACTTTCGATATGCTTTCATCTGGAGGGAATTAAGGACCTGCTTTATATTCTCCAATATCGGAGAATGGAGTATGTACGGCTGCAGAGGTTGGAAGGCGCACAAACCTCCATGTTCATGTCTTTGACAGAGGCTTTGTGACTGCGGTTAGACAAAGGGAGGAAATCATCCGGGCTTATCCTTATCTTTTTAAGAGAGGTGTTGTTTCTAATTTCTTTTTTATTGATAACAATGATCGTTCACATAGGACCAATCTGGCAGAATAATTTCATCAAAGTGAGGCTATTCATCGGTTGGAATAGTTGAATCACATCTCAAGACCATCACCCTATGGAGAATATTTGTTATATTCTTATAAGAGCAATCGTAACTCAACTTTCACTTCCCACGACCATTTAGCACCTGAAAATAGCATTTCTGGAAGAGTTGGATCGACTGTCGAAGGGAAATATAAATTGTCTCATTTCTTAAAAATTTTCTTTATAAAAATTACGTAATTGTAATATGGGATTATATTCCCAGTTAATCTATTTTTTGTTCCAACCTCTAACTTCTTTTACAGATTTTCTTGTGCAGATGAGCTGTACGCATAATTATGCATGTGTACTAATATAACTGTAATTTGTTTTATATCAATCTATGTATATACCTAATGTCATTAAAATTTGCAAAGTATTTCTGAAGATAATAAACCAAAAGCAATATTTTTAAATTTTCCAATACAATTGCATATGAGTTACGAATTCTCATAATATTACGTGTGTATCATTCGGTTTTGTTACTTTCAAAATACTTTCCGGATGCCTGAAAGTTTTCATTTTGTACGATGCAGAAGTCTTTGAAGAAAGATTTTATCTTACATATATACTATTCTCTATAGTCATTTGAAGATCATCATCAAATGACTATTTTAACTCTAATGCGAGTTTAAACTATCAAATTTAACTGCAGAACTTTTCTTAGTAGAATTATGTTTGCCAAATTATTTAAAATGACATTTCAATTTTGGAATTGAGACCTAAAATAGTACACTGCTTAGCTAAAAAGATATATTAATACTAATTATCTATAAGCCTTTGAGCTTAAAATCATTTCACTTAACTATTTGATGCCAGATTTGGTTAAAATACCATATAGACTGGAATTTGTCAGAAAAAAGGTTTACGCAAATAATTATAACTATTTCAAAACTAAAAAGGCTTGAAATAATTATTAGAGGAATCTGGAAGACACTTTTTTCTAATAATATCTTTAAAATAAAAAAATGAGTAAGTTATGTTACCCAAATATTTATGTTCCTTTTTTTAGAAAACATTCTCTGTTTTTGTCTTCTATTCCTATGAAGATGATTCGATTCTAAACAATTGAAAATTGTCAATTTCGTAACTCAAGTACAATTATAATACAGTTCAAGATAACTGAATATTTTCGCAAATTTTAAGACAGTCATATTAAACTAGCTACGAAAACCTCAGGCAGTGTTAAACTACCAACGACAAAGTCTAGAAAATAATTTGCAATTACGATTCAAATATATTAAAAAAACGAAATAATAACTAAAGTACACACATAAATATAAATGTGTTCAATATATGAATTTAGTTATCACATGAACCATTATATTTACTTTTATTTGAAAAATAAATCTTTGAAGAACAAAAGAGTTAAAATTGTTCTGAAACGCAAAATCACCGACTTTGCTTAATAAAAGCAGCATCAGTTTTTTACATAAAAAATTTGATAAATCTTGATAAAATGTCCATGTCCAAATTCTTAAGTTGTAAGGCAAAATCTCACTTAAAATCTTGTCTTAAAATTTAACGCGGAGGACATGAATTAAAACACGGAGGGAACTAAAAGCAATTTAGTCTTTTTTTTCTTAACGTATAAGAAGTAAGTTGTTACAACTGCAGGGGATTCTTAGAGATAAAATTCTTATAAATGTTTGCTAAATAAAGTTCACAGAGATTAATTATTATTAATTAAATTTTAAATAAACAGGAAAAAAATTGTATAGGTTGTAATTATGAAAAATTTCCTTTTAGGTTATTTTTCAACGAGGGCAAAGAGGGGATTCGTAAAGTTTTATATTCTGAGAAATAACGAGTTTAATGTTTATTTGTTTGGTTTCAAGAAGATGCAGATTGAAATAATCCGTTGTATGGATAATGTATTCCACCTGCTGAGTTTCACAATTTTGGCTTTTGAAAGGTCGAAAAAAGCCGAAAGAAATCTTCTGAATTCTGGTTTCAATCTTCTGAAATCAAACTTATCAAAATTAATAACTGTAATTACAACATTATGTACATAAACACATCAGTTAATAAACAGAATAGACTTTATCCAGGTATCTCGATTATTTCATAGTAATAATTAAAATACAAGTAACATATCATGTAAACTTTTTTATATGGTGTATTAATATAGAGTTTAAATCGAAATTTAAAATAGGTTTCTATAACTTTTGATAAAGAAACTAGAATATAAAAGGGTGACTAGAAAATGTTGAGCAATTGGTGCATATAAGTATCTGTAATATGTCAATGTACAAAGACAATTATTCGGATTTGAAGATGAAACGCGGAATATTAGTTTTAACTTCGAATAAGAACAAAAAATGGGTTTCTTAGAAAGCGACATGTTTCTATTTTAAAACATATTTGCGATTTTGTATAGTGTCTTAATTTCATTCTCTCATAAAAATAATTGACAGGTTTCCTTTTTAAAAAAATAGACTGGAGAAAAATTGAATACCTAAATTACCTGGTTAATGCATTGACCGAAGAAAAAACAAATATTTTAATTAATATGAAGAAACGATATGTAGCTTGAATGATAATTTGAATATTTTATTAGGAAAATATTGTTTATCACATATTGATGTTATCCATCAAATTCATAACACTGTCAAGTTAATTATTTTTCAACTATATAAAATATGCACATCTTTTTTATCACTTTATAAAGAACCTACAGCTGAAGTTTTTGAAGTTGATTAAAATGGATACTTAGAGAATTTTTGAAACAGGGCAATGAAAAAAAATACATTTTGCCATGAAAAGAAAAAAAAATCTAACTCAACTTTCTATTAAAAATAAAAAGAACATATATATTGCAATAATTACATAATTTAATTACTATTATCTCACATATTTCTGTACTCTGTTGTACTCTTTGGACATTAGATATGTATACACACACACACACATACACATATATATATATATATATATATATATATATATATATATATATATATAAACAGGGTACAGACTGTTCCCTCCTCCTCGATAAAGAATAGTTGTTCCCTCTTCGCTTCCTTGCGGCGGCGGCTGCAGTCATAAGAAGGGTATCTAGATATAGTAAATAAGCTATACGCTACTATATGAGACCATTTGCAGCCCTCTCTGATGGAAAACTGGGGAGTTAAAACTTCTATCTAGGAAAAGGTACTTGGTATGGGGGGAATTACTAAGCTATAGAGCATTTTCGACTTTATACAAAAAGATATATAGTGGACATTAATGATAAACACAAAAACGCTTTCTTCTTTGTTCGCTATTTTCTATACTGTTACGTGACGAAAAGATCTTAGAAAAAGAAAAAAAAAAAAAACATTCAGTTATCACACGAAACCTTTATTTTCGATGTTCAAACTTCTCTCCATGATCTGAGATGCTCATCTGGACACTTGTTTGAACTTCACGTTTCTCACGTTTTAACATAGCCGGTGACACGTTAGCACAAGCATCCGTAAGGCGCCGTCGAAGGTCCTGCAATGTTGGCAGAGGGGTCGCATACAACTTCTATATATGAGGTAACCGCACAGGAAAAAGTCCGTTGGAGTCTGGTTAGGTGGACGTGGACGTCACTCTTCGAAAACTGCGTAATAGATTATTTGTACTCGCGTAGTAGATTATGTACATCTTCAATTGTGACGTCATGTGCAAAGAAGCGCCGTCATGTTGGAACCATACATTCCAAAGTTGAATAAACGACATTTTCTCAACAAAATCGTCTATTATGTCCTGCAGAAGTTGTAAATATAGTGCACCTATTTTAATACCCAGATAAAATATTTGGTAGATCAGCCTGTTATTGTAAATTCCATACCAGATCTAAATCGAAAACTGCAATTGTTGTCCAACGCCGGCAGAACATGTAGGAATTTCCAGCTCCAATAAAGGGTATTCTGCTTACTGTATATTTCATTCCACGAAAAGCATGCTACATCCGTACACTCTCTTATCTGCTAAGAGTGTTGGCTGGATCTCTGTCTGGTTGCACCTACGTAAAGCTCGAGATAATCCCGTCCTCATTAGGTGTTGGTCGGTATGGATGAAAACTTAATTTGTACAGCACTTTCTCATACCATTTTCGATATCGAAGCACTAACTCCGCAGTTTTTCCACCAGGGAGTGCTGTCAGTGGTGTCATCTATTAGCGTATACCTAAACATCACTTTTATGACTATAGCTGCAGCCGTACGGAAATTAAGAGAGGGTGACCGGGCACCCAGTATATATATTTCTATTTCATTAATTCCACTATTGAAGCCTTTTTATGCCTAATTTTCTTCCCAACTGTTTCTTTGGATAACAAAAGTGATTATTATCGGGTTTTTTCGTATTGCTTTCGTATTTTATTACCATTTTGCATCCACATGTCTCGTTTCCCGCCATTCTGACTTATATTGGGAATATTCAGCATCTAAATATGTTTAAATTTTGACACAAGTGTATATTGAAATTCACATTATATGTTGAAATCCTAAGACATTTTATTTCATTTTTAGAAGTTTTATTTAATTATTAACTTTAATTATTTCATTTCATTATTGACTATATATAAGGCCGGGTCACTTATATTTTACACGAAGATTTTGTGTTCTTTATTTGGACTCTAAATGAATCTCTGATCTTACACTAGCCTTTGGATGAGAATGAAACAAAATTGCTTAAAATTCAAGAGCAACATAAACTTAGTGAAGCACTAGTACTGAAATTCTTAACTACTATATACATTAAAATTAAGGACGAAAAGAAGTTAAAACTAAGAATATTTAAATCAGATTAGACTTTAAAGGGAATTTCTGTGTACGTTCAGAGAAATATTTTGAGAATTAGAAACCCGAATCTAGAACCCTAACTTTCTGTGTGACAATAATTCGAATTCGAAGGAAACTGTAAAGTAGATATGTATTTCCAGGTTCCGTTAGTGTGAAGTCTCAAAATTCAAAACCATGCAAGAATTTCATAAGCTGAATTTATTCAAAAGATATATTATATCTTGAATACAAGACCCTTGTGGTGACCGGGTATGACAGAACAGTCCCACTGTAGATCATGCATGTAGTAAGAGGTGACTAAAATGGGTACCCAGGGTCTGGGGGTATAGCCGGGCCCTCTGCACCTTGGGATTATAACACGGGACTTCAGGGACTTGCCTTGTTTAGGTAAGTATAGGCATCATGACGCCGAAGCCCCCTTGAGATCTTTTTCCTTTCCATGGGGTTTACAGTCTTTGGTAAACACAGGTGACACACATCTGGGTTACCCTAGGGATCCTTCTCTATTTTCGACCCTCCTTCTTGTCAACAAATTCTTGTCTTTTTTTTAAAAAAAAATTTCACGTCTAGACCACTGTTAAATCTTGTTTGTCGCAGCATAGCCTCATTCGGCTCTTGCGCCAATAATCTCACATTCACTCACTCACACTCGTCTGGAATACAAAACAATAATACTTAAATAGCCTAAAAAAACAAAGTTTTAAAAGAACAAATAACAATTATAGTTACTTATATGCTCTTCTTTGATATATCCCTAACCGAGTTTTGTTTTATATATTATGTTTCTTTTTGTTTTTATGTAACATACACATATTTTTTGAAAATAACAATTTAATTTAATTTTAACTTTACTTATTGCTAAAACCCTATAACTAAAAAGAAAATTTTTGATCGTAATTTCCTTTCGTCTTCAAGTTTATAATATTTGAATTTAACAAAATAAACAGAGAGAAGGGCATTTGAAACAACATTTAGTTAAAAATTATAAAATCAATTTAATCTCATATTTTGCTAAAATGACTGTTTAATTTTTTAAAATAATTTTTGTTCAGTATTAAGTATTTGAAGAAATTAAATAATATTTCTTTCAAAAAATATATATATCACTAAATTCTTTTAGTTATCAATTTTCCCCAGCTCAAAAAACTCGGCACAACACAGCCAATATACCTCTTAATATTCAACCATTTCAAATAGCGTGATCAACCTGAGATAGCATGATCTCTCTGTATTCAACACCCTTCAACATAAGGAAATATCTAATATATTTGGATTCCCTTATTAAAACATCAAATTCATTAATGAATGAAAAATGAATGTCCTTTTTCTTACTTGTAGGATACTAAAGAAAAATCAAACTAACCAAAGAAACCAAGTCATAAAAACAATTACTTTTTCTGGAAAGGCACAAATTTCAAATTAATCAATGACAAGTAAAATAAATTTAATGCGTAAAATGTTTTCATTCTGAACTTTTTATGATTAATTATCAGAAAAATTACTTGAATGGTTTCGGTTTTTCTCTTCTGAAAGATTTTAAGAATATGTGAAGTTCCATTCATTAATCGTCGTGCTGCCCTCTCTCTGTCTGTTTCGTAACCATAAAAATATATATATTATATACGTTCTTGTTATAATTAATATCTTCTTTAACAATCTCTTTCATACATGAAACTGGAAAAAAAAAACAAATTATAAATGTTACAAATCTCTCAATATACTAAAAATAAATAAACATGTAATACATGGCAAGAATGAGGTGAACAGAATAGAGCCATGAGTGTGAATTATTTATGAAAGTAAAACATATCGTTAATAAGAATATGATTAGATTTAAAAATTTATGTCACGTGTAATCCAAAAAGTTATCAAAACAATTTTATAACATTATTTCCATAGTCACAGTTCAGGATAAATCGAAAAAAAGTAACAAAAAAAAATTATCTGCTTTAATTTATACACTAGAAAAACAGAAAATAATGAACGAAACATATTTTCCTCGTGAAGTTGTCATTTTAAGTCTCGTTTTTCATTTTTGTCTTGCGTTTCTATTATTCAAGAACATTTTCCCCTGGTACATTTCCCCCTCGTTTTTACAAATGATTTTACCATCAGCCGGTCAGCAGCTCTTAATTTTTGATCCGTAAAATTGTAAGTCCCCATCTTTATTATCCCTCATTTCACCCATTTAATACGTTACAAAATTTTGAGATTTAAAATAGCTTTCGAATAAATAATATTATTACTGGAATTTTTGAATTTAACGTAATTTTCCAAGAAACTATTGTTAATGAGTTAGAACGTGACATAAATATATACGTGGTTAGAAAAAGCAAAAAAAAAAAAAAAAAGGAAGGAGAGAGAGAGAGGATATATAAATAAGTGTTTATATAATATAAAATGAAACACTAAATCAAATAATATTTAAGTTATTGAACTTTTTTTTTTATTTTTATTTCCCTAGAAGATTAAAAATTTGAAAATATGAATACTAAAAATCTAAAATTTACATTGCGAATTTCGAATCATTTTATTATGATGATTAATTGATTCCATATACACAATTATTTATTCTTTAATCAATAAAATTACAAAACTCAGTTCATGCACATAATCATGTAACGCATTTGATCTTAAACTCAAAAATACCAAAGGTAAATTTGATTAATACAAATATCATCTTACGTTATTAGGGTCCGACTCATTATGCAAAATTAATAACGAATTTTCTATATTAATTCTTGATTCCTCCAGAATAAAACTTCACACAATAATATTAAATTAATATGAATGGATCAAATTAATTTTTATATAACACTTTTTAATTTAAATTTTTGAAACGATAAGCTACCATTTTTAAAGTCTTCGAACGTATGAGAAACGTAAAGGAAATTTTTCTAAGAATTTTAATTTTTTGTTTTAATAATAAAAAATGAAATCTTTTCATTATAAAGCAAAAGAATTTATTAAAAAATAATTTAAATTACAGGGCCTCCCAAAATTGAGTATATATTATTTACTTTCCATTTAAAAAAGTAAAACAATATAATTAAATGCGCAAGTTTAATGTGTGAAGAACAATGAAATGTACATTATAAAATGTATCAGATTAAAAAACCAAAATTGAAGAATCGAATAATGTTTTAACTTCCACAACATTTACATTGAAATTACAGATTTTCAAGTCACAAAATTGATTATAGTCCTATAGTACTTACTTAAAAAAAATTTCTAAAAACAAATTAATATTTAGTTGTGTATTATTTTGTTCTTTGAACACCTTCCAAACGATGTGCATTTGAAACGATTTGAAAAGAATTGTATTATTTCATAAAATATATTTGCCAATTTTCCTTGTAATACTGTTTTTAAGAATTGTTTGCTTCTAATATTATTCCTTTAAACAGAATTTTTCCACTTAGACCACAAAATTTCTATCACAATGTCATCAAAAGATTAAATGGTGTATGTAATTGCATTTTGTAATTATATACCACCACAACATAACAATTTCAATTGATGTTTTTGTTCGTTACCTTCTAAAACATACAATGCTACTTTTAACCTAATTTCTGATGATAATTTAAAGCCCTTTGTTTTAAATTATTCTTTAGTTCATTAAAGTATTCAACTTTATCCATGACTGTCAATAAATACTGGTCTTCCCAAACCTTTTGCAGGCATAAAGTCCCATACAAGAACTAAGCCACTTCTATGTTTGACAGTGGGAATGGAGTTTGGAGGAAGTAGTTCAGATTTTAAATTCCGCCAAACACACCATCTACTATAATTTACATTGAATTAACTTTCATCGCTGGATATTATATTCTAGAAATACTGAGATTAGGAAATATAGTTTTTTGCAAACGAATTAAATTTTTTTCTCTGTTTGGTTAGGAACTGATGAATTTTGTTCTAGATGCGTGACTAATATAATTTCTTCTCGAATTACTCTTCGAATTATTTCTTCTGAAACACATCGTCATATTGCTTTAAAAGTAGTCGAGAGTAATTTTTACTCTGTGCTCACCTTTAGGAGTTTTCTTACATCTCGAATGATGTTTAATCGGTCGACGAACTGAAGATTCTTTTTCCTCTCTCTCCCAGATATATTCGTAATTTTCCTAATTTCTTACACATCTGGATAATTTTTTGTACTTATCCGTGACTGTCCTGAGCTTCCTATGCAGTAATCACGCAGAGATTTTTCAAAATTAGTTTCAGTTCTGGAGCTCATTTTCAATCTAAAATGTTTTTTCTTCCAAATGTTATTAAATCAGTTATTATTAACTCAAAAAACAAAATTAGTATATTAAATAGTTTTTAAAAATAATGGTAGCAAAATCACAAATTTTTATAGAGTGCAAACTTAATTTTGTGATCCTAAAATTTAGAGCTTTGACGTATATATTTTGTTAATTAAAATATTATCGATTCTTCGTTTGTGTTATTTAGTCTAATACATTTTGTAATGTCCATTTTATTATTTCTACAAAAATTAAACTTAAGTGAGTAATTAATAATATTGTTTTAAATCTTTCAAAAACAGGGTGAAAAGTGTTTACTCAATTTTAAAGCCCCTGTATCTATTCGACTTAAAAGAAAAGTAAATTATGTTTAATTTTTTTTTAATTGTGACCTATAATTTCTTTTTAATTCTGTATAAAATATTTAACTGTAACATTAATTTTTATGAACAACTGTGAGTCTTTTTAGAGATGTTTAAATAACTTTTTCTGCCAATACCACTAGCACAGTTTCCATGAATGAATTCTAAAATATTTTAATTTATTTTTAAAAAGATAAGTGGTTTCCTTTCTCAATTTTTCGGCACTGAAAGAGATTTTTTGCATTTTTAATTGAGCTATCATAGCGATCTCTTGTTTTTCTGTTTTCTTATTACCTTTTTTGATCCATCAATATATCATGTTGTATGTCCAGAGCATATTACTGCATTACCAGAGAATACCATTACAGCATATTGTATGTATGTTGTATCACTTTAAAGAAATATAAATCTTCAACAAAACAGGGGACACCAATAACTTCCATAGTTCTCATCGCAACTATTCTAAGTTGGCATCTGTGATAGCCCTCATCGAACCACTTGCAACATTATCATCTTGTCATAAGGTGACGCATTAGAATAATTGATTTCTATATGAGTAGATTATGCAAATGGGGAGCATACTTGTGATATTAGAATTTATATCCTTGTAGCCACTAGAAGAACATAGCAGAAGAGGAAAAGGAGTTCCTGCATTGGTGATCCGAATGCTGTCCTCTTCCAAACAAAGGATGCAAATTCTCTGCAGAACCTGTCCGGATTTACTTCTCTCTGTTGATGACTGGGACCTGTTGAGGTAATCCTGAATGAGTAAAAGCCCTCTCGCATCAATAGATTAGCCATTTTCACAACACATCGAGTTCTATCGTTTTCTGAATATTGAATCTTACATGCATTGATGCCTACGACATTACTCGTCATTTGCTCTTTATCACTATGTTCCAGATTAGAATGATTAAGATACAAGCTGTGTTCCTTCAGTTATCCCCTAGCTATTATTTTTGTAAATATTTGAACTAATTTTATCGTGATATTTTTCATATTTGAGAGAGTGATATTTACATGCACAATACTATATTGAATGACAAATAAACATTGATGTTTTAAATATTAAATTATCCTGGATCATTTGCGATCACTGATCAAAATCAGTAGAAGTGTGGTATATGCTTGAGCATCTTATTTCCGCTTTATATCAATGTTAATGATTCAAATGGAAATAAATCATAGTATTTACGGGTTAATTATTTTTATTTACATCTAAGATAGAATTTTTCCACGAAAGAATCCGATTCACTTATATGATTTTGCACCTTACAGTTAATTTAACTATCCATGTTCGTAAAATTCTGCTTGTAAGTTTCTGAGGGGGCTTAGAAAATAAGTCTTGTAATATTAAATGAGTGTCTAAAAGATTTGACAATAAAAAAATTTCTACTCAATTCTTTTCGACCTCCTTTTTGTTTTAAACTATAGAAAATATTTTTCAAAATAAAAAAAAACAATGTTGTGCTAAATTAATAATACCGAGAAAAACATGAATTTAAAATAAATAACTATAAAAATAAATTGTAGCATACCAAAACATTTATATATTTAAATTTCCCTTATGATGAAACCCTCAAATTCAAAATTTCCATCTCATTCCCTTCCACAGCTTAGTTTATAGTTTTTAATTATAGATCCATTTATAACGCTTTGTTGAAAAACTGTGAAAATACCGTGAATCATTCGTGTGAAGTAATCTTATACATACCATTCTAACAATTTTTCCTAAATATTTCTGAAACAAATCATCGGATTCGAACGAGAAGCAGAATATATTCTCTAATTCTCATTCTCTATCTAATTCTGCTATAATTTGAATTCAATCAAATGAAAAATTCTATTTAAAAGTTTAGAGACATAACATAACCTAATTCCTTTTGAGCCTTTAACAGTGATGAAACAGAATATTAAAAATACTAATCTAAAATTACATAAAATAAAAAGATATAAACACAGCAAGCTAAATTAGTAAACATGACTGATAATATAAGATTAAAAAACTTATTTTGGCATTTATCATATAAAAATGAATATGGAAAAAGCAAGAGAGAATTTTAGTTAACCCTAAGTTTAGTTCAAAACCTTAGAGAGATTTTTAGTTTAAGCAATAGTCTCAGAGAGAGAGAGAGAGATGTATCCTCAGCATTTGTTAAGTGGAATATTTCTGACATGCTTAATTTTTTGGTTTTTTTTGTTTTATGAAATGTTAAATTACAAGCATTTAAAATTATTAGCCAAAAGATCTTATCATTTAGTACAAAGAGATTTAATAAAGGAAAATAAAGGAACACATAATTTTTTTCATCAAGGTAACTTATTTTTTAATTCGATCAGATTAATAAAATATGGGGAAAAATATTCACATGTAAGGAGAAAAACTATTAATAAAACATAACATAAGTGAAAAAAATAATAAGATTCTATAGATTGCAAATTAGATAACATTTGAAGGTCTTCTTTAAAAATAGCTCTTTCATGAAAAAACTTGGTCTGCTTGATTTATTAAGTGTCCTAAACGGCTTCTACTAAGATCAATAACATGAATAAAATTGACTCGATATACGTGTACGAGATGCTTTTAACATGCAATATTTCAAAACAAATATTTCTTATAAATGTTATATATCTGCTTATAAGTTGTAATCTTTTTATACTATTCAATCATCAAATAATTTGAAATCAATATCTAAATATACGCATAATAAATATTACTATAAAATTAAAATATTATATAAATTAACAACTATGTAATGTTTAATTGGGATAATACCTTTATATACTTACAAAAAAAATTAAGAATCATTTGTTAAGATCGTGTAAAACTTTACAATATTATTATTATTTTATGTTTTTGTCTCAAAACAAAAGTTGCTTACTGGAATAAAGTTTTTATTTAATGTTCACATACGGCATTTCTTTTGTAATGACAATTTTTCCCAAATTTCTAAATCTTCAATCGATTTTAAAGCAAAGTGTGTCAGAAACTATGTTAAGATTAGGATCAAAATATCTTGTTTTGAATGCAATTAAGAATATTTAAAATACCTCGATTTTAATAAAACTTATTATTTATTGATATTTATATTTAAATTTCATTTCAAAATTGTAGGTAGGTAGACACGCGTTGTCACAAAGCGACAATTTTGTATGCATTAGTATATAAATGATGTTACAGCAAGTATAGGAAAGTTAAAGGAAATTTCTTCCTTCAATAGAACAAAGCACAATAATAACTTGTTCCAACTGTAAACATGATGTCAGCTTCTGCTGTAAGTTACTGATATTTGATTGGTTCCCAGAACAAAAACAGTGATTCGCCAAAAAGTAGTTTGTAATGTGTAAGAAAGTTACACATTACAAACTACTTCATAATTGTGTTTATTTTTTAGATTAAAGATCATATAACTTTTTTGTATTGCAAATATTTGGATTTTGTTTTTTGCATTGAATTCAATATAAAATTCTCTTTAAAATGATACATTGCATTTCGTGAAGCGTAACAATTTCTATAAGCATACAAAGTTAAAAAACATAAAAATTTCCTAAAGTGTCCATTGTTTTGGCCACTGATGTATATAATTGTTAACAAACACCAGATTTTAATAACTGAAGTGTAATTTTTTCTAAATAAATAAAATAGATAAACATTCTATACACATAATCTCGTATTTATTGCTTTTCTCTACTTTTATGTTTATTTCAGGATACTTTAGAGCAGTTCTTTCTCCCTCCCTTAAAATATTTTTGATTGCTAATACTGAATCACAGTAAATTATAATAATAAATATTCATTGCATTTTTTTCAATTAGTCACAGCAAATATTCATTTCTTGTTAAAGATCTGTGGATTATTATGTTACAGGAGGAGATAAAAAAGAATGCATGACCACACAGCTACTAAATAATAGATGTAATGTAATCAAATATTCATTTCTTGTTGAAGTTCTAAGGAATATTATGTCACAAAAAGTAGAAACAGGTAACCACATAGCTACTGACTAGTAAAGTTAATGGAAACATGACTATTTAGTAGAGATATCAGGAAATAGTTTTGTAACTCTTTTTTTTTTTTTTTTTTTCAAGTCACGTTCGATCCAAATTTCCTTTCTGATATTTTCAAAACACGCCAGATTTCTATGAATCTGATGTCTCAAAAAAGGGAAATGATTTCTACAAGCTCCTTAAATTCTAAAATCGTAGTATTCCTTAAAAAATAAAGCAAAAATTTGGTTTTATTCAAATGCATATTACGCTGAAGGGTTAACTGGTTTAGTGTTATTAAAAAATAATTGTATGGATAAATTAATTATATTGATAAAAAAAATGCTACTACTCAAAAAAATAATTGTTTTCATAAGGCATGGTAATCCTCATAATTTAGTTTAAGATAAGTAATATCAAAAAGAAGACAAAAATTTTTTGACTTGACATCTGGTTCGTCATCATTGGAAAGAAAAAACAGTTTATCAGATTGCAACTTTTTCACGCCTAATTTCAGGAAATTTTTTGTATTAAATAAAGTATTCGAAATGCTTAAAATCTTTTTCAGTGAGTAAGATTTTTCTTTTTTTTTATATATATCATTGTGTTGTTTTCAAACCATTCAAGTATTATTATACATTTTACAACTTATGAAAAACTAGTATATATTAATATATTCAACTATTATAGAATTTATTAATATTCAGATTCAATTCAAACATTAATATATTCGTAAATTTTTTAATCCATTTAAATTACGGTTGAAGAGTTTTCAAACATTAAATATAATTGTTGATTTTCATGCATAAAAGGAAAAAAACTTAGAAAATTCTTTTTAATGCACCATCTATAAATTTTAGTATGTTAAGAAAAGTCTTAATGAACACCATGAGAACTTAACAAATGAGAACTTCAAATGATTTTCAACCTAAGAAACTCTTTGTTCCTTAAGTTGAAATCAGCAGCCCTCATGAAATAATCAGAGTTCAAAATGAGATTTAGATATAAAAATATATTTAATTATCTTGAGGTTAGTTAAAAATAGTTAACTACTTATGACTTTGTAAATCAAAATTTTAAGTGTTTTTGAAAATTGAAATTTCCATTATTAACTAAAATGTACTAATTATTGGTGAAAGGATTAATTTTCCTCTCTATACCACATCTAATGACAAAAGCTTAAAATAATTACCTTTTCATTTCTGTGCAAAGGATTTCGAATGCAGATAAACTTCATTTTGCTATTAAAAAAAAATTTTCTTTGCTTATTCAAGAAAAAAGGCTTTTCTAATAAAAAAAATTATAAGAACATTTCCTAAA
Source organism: Nephila pilipes (assembly GCA_019974015.1). Lineage (NCBI taxonomy): Eukaryota > Metazoa > Arthropoda > Arachnida > Araneae > Nephilidae > Nephila > Nephila pilipes. The sequence continues at coordinate 122,503 of BMAW01081247.1, forward strand.
AATTTCAAAAAAATTTCAGATAAATGCAAACCAATTTATTCATTTTTATGTAAAAATATTTTTCTACTTTGATATTTGTGATTTTTTTGAAATTTTGTGTGTGATTCATTTCCATGTATAATTACTTAGAGTAAAAACATTTTACTTTCATGTCAGAAATAATATATCATTGTCATTTGCGAACAAAAATCTGCAATTTCTTTCATTCAAAATTATCGAATATTTTAACAATAAAATATTCATTTTGTGAGAATCTGCCTTTAAAAAATTACATCGGAAATTTAAAGGTTTTAGATACATTTATGTCTTTGCAGAAAATATTTTAATGGATCAAATAACTCTAAAGCTTATTTTCAATATAAAAACTAATTTTACAAGTTTTTAAAATAATATATAGTCGACTGAAGTCAATTTCGCTCATAACAAATTTTAATATTTGTTTTATAATTCAAAGGTATCGACAATATTTTCGGTTGTAATTATATATATTTCCGGCTTAAAAAATTCATTAATATATTTTTCGAGTTCTGTAACAGGTGTATTGAATTGCTCTAATGCATGAAAATAGATTGGTAGTAGAGAGCAAATCAGCCGAACAAAACAGAAAACACATCCATTAGAGGGAAAAAAGAATTATTTTCCATACATTAGTCTCATTTTGCTTTTGAATTTATTAAGTCACGTGATGATCGACACAAAAGTTATGCGAGTTTCAGTATTTTATATTTTTTTATTGATTCCCGAAGTTACTGCGCAGACGTGGTTGCCACGACAACGTTCAAACACACAACAGTTCTCTAACAAATGACAGGTTAGAAAGGGGAGGGAAAAAATCTGTAATTGAAGGCTAGTGAATTCATACTAGATTTTCCCTACTCTGTTAAAACCTGTAGAGTCCATGTGAGTGGCATGACTTGTCATTGTATTCCTTGGGCGAGCGGCGAAAAAAAGTTAATACATTTGCCCAAAATTTTTGAGTATTTGCATAAATAAGACAATAATGAAAGAATGTTACATTTTTGGTGCAAGGAAAATGAAGTTTTGTCCTGTGGAACAAATTTTGAACAGCAAGTGAGGATATGATTGAAGCGGAAATGGACAAATTCCCTGATCGGGCCAAGATAAATCCAGGATAAGTGTAAGTGTAATGTTTTTAAAATTTATTATCCGAACAGTTCTCCTGATACTTCTTAAAATTGTCAATAAAAACTTCAAAATAAACTTTAAAAAAAAAAGTTGCATTCGAAAATGAAATTTTAATGATCATTACAATAAAAAAAACTAAAGTAATTAGTATTTTGCAAAAATATTACTCTTCTTTTTAGTTAATGAGTCCAAATTAATTTCATTTCTATAATTTTAGTTTTGATGATAAATTTGAGGTCGTTTTCAGTTTCAAAACAAATAAATTTCATAATTTGTGTGTATAGTTAGTATCTAGAACAGTATATCAGTAAGAATGAAATATTTTAACATTTTACAAAATAAATTTGAATATTTTTAACTTGTTAAAAATTTTGGTATCAAAACAAGTCTTCATATGCTATCTTTTTAAACTTAGGTTTAAGGAGAAATAAATATTTTAAATTACATTTAAACGCAAACAACAGGTATATAAAAATTACTGATTTTTAAATTAGCTTCTTAACCGAAAAAAATACTTTTTTTTTAAGAATTTCCTGTTATTTTCATTTTTTAATTTAATAAGGTCTATTCTTTTAACACGCCTTTTTTATTATTACTTTGATATTATGAGCTGTTTGATACAATTAATATGTTGTTTTAAAGTCTTGTGTATGAATTAAACATGATAAAGAAATGTTAAAATAAACTGCTTTTTAATTTGTATCATTGCTTTTTCAACATCAGAAATACGGCCTTTTATTAGAACATTCGAAATGAATCAAAAAGATCTGATTAGTTCTGTTAATAAGCAAATAAAACTTGTTAGTTTGAATTTGATTTTTTCGACGTCGCACCTAAGCAATACGAAAGTTATACTCTAAGGTTCAAGAGGAGTGAATGAGTCAATAGGCTCAAATTACGATTTGAACTAAATGACGTCATATATTCAAATAAAAAATTTGACTAAAAAGATGTCTCTCTATATATAATGTATATTTGTAAAAGACTAATGATTATTAAAGTAAGAAAGTGAAATAAGTTAACTTTTATTTTCATGTTCGAAGCGATGTGTCTTTGGGCGTTTTAGGAAATTTGTGCAGTACGCAAAAATATGTACATTTTAAATTTTTATACATATTTAAATTATGTTTGTATATGTGTGTGATTACAATGCTATTTATTTTATTTCAGGAAAGTATTTATTTATCAATATCTATGTAGACAACACTTATCCATCATCTATGTATCTCAAAATATCATTGAACTCTTTACATAAAAACAAATACGGTATTAAAAAAATTTCTCTTAAATTTAATCATAAAAAGTAATATTGATACGATTAGTTGCTCTACAGTTATTGCGGGAAAACGCATGTAATTTTTTTTCAAAAACCTAACTTTTGTAAACTTCATTATGTCTTTGATTCAAGACAATGATCACAAAAAATAACAGGGCATTTTAATCCTAATGCATAAATCCTAATTTTATTCCTGTTAAATCTCAGTTACTTCAAATATTTTAAAGGTATTCTAAATTTTATCGTGTTTGATTGGATTAATTTTTATTTCTTCTAGAGAAAAAAAAATATGTGTATGTTTGTATGTTGTGCGGGTGTAAGCGTGTGTATATAGGAGAGTATTAAAATGGAAATATGTAGAAAGAGAGTAACTTTCAGTCATTATCCAATGCAACCATAGCTCGGTACTAAAAAGAATAAAGTAGGTGTTCAATTTCAGTAAATTTGTTTGCTGAATTTTTGTTTCGCAATCCGTTTAAACTGATACCAGAAAAGTCTGATCCATGCAAACACAAGATTCAGTTAACAATAGGTTAATTATTCGACGTGGAATTGCTTTCACCTGAACATGTAAATTACATTTGCGTTTTTTTTTTTTTTTTTAATTTATTTTATGATTAAGTATATGCAAACGAACTGCTTAATTTTCAGGATTTAAAGCTGTTAACGACAAAATTTGGCGTCGGATTCTCATATACAAATTAAAATAATTAAGGGTGATCGGAAATATGTTGAAATGGATCCAAAGCTTTCTTTGTCAACGTCTCATTTAGTGCAAATTACTCAACTCTATTTCTTCATATGAACAACTCCCTCAATGTGCACAGTTCTAAGCTGCCTCTTAACATAATGATCGATGACCTCAAGGCAGCTTTTTAAAAATCATTGGGAGTATCACACATCAAATTCTTTGAAGAAGCTCTCAACACTTATCCTCTTTAAAAATCGTATTAATCCTACCCATTATCGATTTTAATTTAAATTCGAGCAGGGCTAGAACTAATCGTTTGGAACCCAAATCATGCGCTCTAGAAACTATTCAAACTTTACATCCGCAAAACGAATGGTTACAGTACAACAGCTGTTACTTACCTGAAGAGAAAGAAACAAGTGCTGCTGAATAGCATTGTAATCTCTTTGAAAAGTCTCTAGCTGTGGGGAAAACACCAGCAACTACAACGGAGAAGTGTTTGTCATTCAGGAAATTGCTAAACAACTACTAGCTCTTAATCTACCTTCAAGAAAATTTGTTTATCTCATCGACTTCCAAGCCAACATTTTATCACTGAGCAATTACAACCCTACAGACTTCCCAAAAATAAACCAATTCTTCAGTACACTAGTAAAGCTCATCACCAATGGTTAGGCCTTACAGATTCAATGGGTTCCTATCCATGTGGAAGTGTCCGGTAATGAAATTGACAATGTAATGGCGAGGCGTAGGGGCAAGTCCAATCAACCCGAGATTCCATTGATACAGCCTACAACCAAATCACTACAACAGAACATTTCTATTGGCAGAATTCTCAAAGACTTAAGAAAAAAAAACAAAAACAATGGCAGTGCCTTGCCGCAGGAGGGGTTGGGGATGTGTTCCATGATACAGGGAACCTACAGGTGCTGTCTCGCGTTTCCGCCTTGCGATGGAGTACTGATATCTATACGCACGCTGCCACCGTAACGGTTCGGCTTCTAATAAGATCTATCCATTATGTCGGACCTCCAGTATGGACGGCAATCACCATTAAAACTGTTCTGAATTCGCCAATCTACCTATGTATATATCTATCCACTACTGGGAGCCTCTGAGTCGAACGGCAGAGCAGATCGTGGGTGGGCTTAGACTAAATGAAAATAATTTTCAAATATAATTACAACTTGAAACTAGAAAAATAGCTGCGCTTTTGAACTAAGAAAATAGCATAATTTTAATCTGATATATGTTACCCAGAGTACTAGACATTACATCTCCTGAAATTTCCTCGTCAACACACTCATTATTTAATGATATCTTGTATGCATACCCTGTACGTAAACTAACGTATAACAAAAAATTATATCATTGTTTTCTCGTGAAGTTCAACTAGAAAATATTATCAACGATATTTCACCCAATAGAAAACAAACATTTCTAGATTCAGTGTTCATAAACGTGCTAAAGGAAAAAGGTTTACATTTCACAATAAGCTATAATGTACGTAATAAAATATCTTTTATTGCATCCAATCCGCTTTTCATTTCATACGAACTAAATACTAAACACTATTTTTGAAATATATTATGAAGGCAAAATCTGTTGACATCAGCATAAATAACACATTCCTGTTGGGAAAATACATATTAAAACTAAGTTCCGTGACTCAGGAAAAAGAGAATTTAATATTCTCATCGTAGCTCCAGCTTTGATTTTTTTCTCTCTCCAGAAAGAAACAGTAAAGCCTTTTTAATTTTATAAAAAAAAATGTGTATTTTTAGCTACAGTGTGCTTTCTGAATTGCTGTATCCAGTCACGATTTGATCCGGAAGAAAAAAAATTATTAATCAGATTTTACTGCACGGTATACCCTGTAGAATTTGTTACACAGTTAAAAGCAATTAACCTAAAATAGCTCACTAAATAAATTGTTTTAGGTCTTTGAACTACTTAAAAGATGAACTTAACAACTACCTCATTTGCTTAGATTCGTAATTTCATGAGGAATAATAAATATCTTAGTAGAAAATTTGTAATTCAAGTTGAACTTCAAAAGCATTTCAGTTAAAATATTGTCACATATATTTTATCGACAAAAATTTCTAAATAATATGATTTGTATTTCAGATGAATAAATTAAAGAAATTACGAACATTTGTACTTTTATCATTGTCTAATTTTTAAAATTTGTTGTATACAACCATCTAAAGCTAAGTATTTACATACGCTATCATAAACAAGTTAAGAACTAATCTCAATAATTAAAAAAATAATACAATATGGAAGAAACGATTACTGCGCCATTGAGTCCAAATAAATATACAAATAAAACATTATAAATGAAGTAAAATGAATAAAAATAAAAATGCAAATTTATTTATTAAAAAAAACATCATGTACTATATAAATCTGCAAAAGAAAGTAAATTTAACGAAATTTTAAAATGACAAATACTAAAATTATTTAAAAAAAGATAGATGCATTGAGAAACTGAAGAAACGTACTATTGAAGAAAAACAAAAGAATGGAGTATAATGAAATTAATGTTGTAACAGTCTGTATACTATTATAACTTGGGTTATTCCAAAATTAATGGCCAAACAATCGAAACAACATCATATTATAAAAAAAAACGATTATAAAACCAAAGATACTATTGAACAGATGTTAATAATAACCAAACTCATAGTAAAAGAAAAAAAAACCTGAGCAATCCCAGAGAAGCCCAAACATATCAAAATATAATACGAATTAAGAACCAAAATTCTTACACAATAACACAAAATGAACCGCAATATAAAAAAACTAACATAATCAGAGGAACACATGAAGATAGTAAGTATACATAGCTAACAAATCACCCTCTGTAATAACAAGATTATTAGGTAAAAAATAGCAATCTATCAAATAGTGTTTGACCTAAATGAAAAAAAGAAAATGATTAAAAAATTTGTAAAAAATAAAAACTTTAAAAAAAATTAGAAATAGTAATACATAAAAAAAACTATATATATACGCAAATCTTATCATAATGATGTCACATAGATAATGTATTAATTTAAAAACAATTTAAATAGAATATTTAATTTTACAATACATCATGTTTTAAAAGATTTCTTTAACTACAAATGAAATTACGTGATTAAAACCAGGAAATATTTAATTACAATGACGATACTTAATAGTTTCTAGAAATTTGAATGAAAAGCTTCATACATTTTTAATGTAGTACTAAGTCCCCTTATATTAAAATAAACATTAAAAGTGATTCAGAATTTTTTTTATATCTATGATAAAGTATTAATGAAAATTTTAATTAGTATATTTTTATTTCCTTAGTTTTTTCCATTTTAAAATGTTTATTTTATTCACTTAAAATAAATTTCCGAAAAAATTATTTGACCTCTGTGTGTGCTCTGATGAACTGTAATAATTTGTATCATAAATCGTAATGTAGTTTCATCACTTCTGATCTAGTCTGTTGTCTCATAGTTAATGATAGGTTAAAAATATTTAGTTTCATTTTTTTAATATGAATATATTCATGAACAACATAATTTAGCATTTTTTATAAAGAACTCAAAATAAAATTTCAATAAAGTTTTTTACGAATATTGTAATATTTTTTTTCTTTTTAAAGTATAACAAAAGGAAGAAAAATACATGAAATCGTTCTTTTTTTTTTTTTTTTTTTTTTTACTTTTAGATTGTCTTGAAGATTTGAAAATGTAGAAAATATCATCTCTTTTTAATTAATATCCGATCGAAAAAAATATATTAAAGGAGCCAGTTAATTTTCTGTATTGAGGAAAATGATAATAACTGAGACTTAAACACTACAATGGTTATGCCACTTAAAAGTGCATTAATGGTCGCCTTGTATCTGTGAGATACACGATTTACGTTTTATAATTTGATGTAACCTGCTTCGAGTTTTCGGTATAATAAATTCGCAAAACTTGGACCGGAATATCTAATATCTAATTTGTACAATAATATGTCATAAAACTAAAAATAAATACATGTATCTGAGAGAATTTATAAGACCATTACAGCATTAAACTATTCCTGAAAGAGATATACTTTATTGATAACTACGTGAATGTGACTTTTTATGTGTGACTTGATTTTGTTAAGCGAAAAATTTTGGTATGGTTTATAGCGAAAATTATGAGTTCTTACAGAGACTCTAGTTGTAAGCAATTTGGGATTTGCACATTAAATGTGACATAAGGTGAAATTAAAGTTCAAAAATTTAAAAACAGCTCATTTACTGTCGTTTCCAAACTATAGTTCGAAATAACGAATGTATTGATGCACTCCATCATGGATCTATTTAAAATTAACAAACGCATGGAAAATAGGACAATTAGCCCCAAAAGTTATATTGATGTCTGTTTGGTCCATGAAAAATATTTGATTTTCTATCTAACTACTATAAGAGTACGCGATCGCAAAATCTAAACTAAAAGATCCGCCCATTAAAAAAGGTATTCAAATATGCGAAATTAACGAGGATAGAGCAGTGACAAAGACAATTATTAGAACATCTTATTGTAGAGGTATGAATATTGATGGTGTGGGTGGAAGGACATATATTGGCTATAGAAATTACCCTAGTACTGAGCTATCATCAAGCTACATTTTAAAAAAAATGTCTGGTAATTTTATGGGTGTGACAATGTATAGATGAATCTCCGGATGAAAAGTTGTACATTGATGAAATAGTGCAGATAGTTAAAAGTATTCATATCATCGATGGTTTTAAATAGGTGTCTCTGAGGAAACGACTTAAAAAAGTATATTGATCTAAACTGATGTTATATAATTACGGGTAGAACAATTAAATGCATTAGCTTCGTTACTTTAGACCAGATTATGTACGTTAGAAATATATATAGATTAGACTCGCTCCCTTTATTTGTATTAAATTTTCTATGTTTTTACTAAATTTTACTTTTTACGAAATTATTTTGCAAGTTAAATGTCATGTATTTCAGGAAATGTGCAATATTTGAAAGAATTATGAAGCATAAGTTCGTACTGAACAAAAAATATAGTTTTAGAAAATATTCTTCAATTTAAAAATGCATAATGCAACTGCTCCGAAAAGATAGATAATATACATCTTTATATCACAATTAGAGTAAAAATTTTCACTTTTCATGGAACAGTTTGAGATAAGTACATATACTTTGAAAAGTGATTTATTATATATATTACACATTTAAAGAGACTGTAGAAACTATGGAACATACGATATCCATATTTTTCTTCCATATTTATTCCAACATTACTTCATTGACTTAGTCGCAAAAAACAATTGTCGCACACACATTATTTTCGATCTTAATCGTATTTGTTAAAGTTATTTATAATATATATTTATTTCTAAAATAATTACGTTCTTCTTATGAGTTAAGAAGAACATTTCAGAAATCATCGATTTTGTCAGCAGAAGATTATACTGAAAAAAAATCAGGATTGTCTCATAAGTAGTTAGAAATTTGCGTGCTAAATTGAAGTACTATGTACAACTCCAATGCTTGTCTTGAATAGTTTTAATTTAGATAAAATTTCAACGCATAATGTTATTCTTTTAAAATTTAGTAATTCAAAAATGGTAAAATATACCTTAAAGATGTACTTAACTTTGTGTCCATTTGAATTTTAAAAAAACATTATTTAAAATTGTGTAGTACAATTTTTTTGGAATTATATAATTTATCGATCACTTTAGAACACCATTTTACCAAAAAATAGTTACATACAAGAAGGAGTCTCATGCGGTTTAGTTTCCCCTTTTAACTTTTATGAAATTGTTTCTTTATAGAACTGTTTCATTCTATAAATAATAACACCGATAAAAATGAGTTTTTAAACATAGGTTTTCTTTCAACCTTCCCACTTTGCGTAACATAATTTTTTATACTTTGAAATTTTACGAGGGAATAGTTTAATTTAATGGTTTCGATATTCAACTTTTACCCGTTGAAAACAATTGAAATTATGAATAAAATTTAATTATTTAAATAATTAATTTTAAGCAATTAATGTTTATTAATTATAATTAAATTATCGTATTGTCATCCAAAACAAACGTTTAGAAAAATTTCAACTAAAATTAGCGTTTTAAAATGTGAGAAAAAAAGGTTTCTAAAGTTTTAACCCGGACATAGTTACAATGTGAGTGGAAGAAAACCTATTAAAAATTAATAAAAATCTAGATGCTGACCTTTCTGTGTGACTTTTGGGAGTAAAAAGGAAATAAAGACTAACTAAAATATTTTTTCATGTGACTTTAAAAATTATTTTCTGATTTAAAATTTCAAAACAATTAGTTGTGTTGTTCAATCAAAGCTTTAAGAGCAGAAAATAAATCACACTATTCATTAAAAGAATCTAAGGGTTAGATTTTCCCACATATTTAATATTTTTCATGAAAACTGAAGTTCTAAATTAACAATTAAGTCTCCAAAGCTATTATAGAATAATAGAAAAAGAAGAACTAAATACCCATTTCAACAGCAAAAAATTGTCAATCTTCATTATCTTAAATTTTTTTCCCATTTTAGTGTTTTCGAAACAGACTATTAATCTAGAAAAAAATGTTTAGGTTAATTTTTATATTATAAAAAGTTTTTGTATACGTAAATGAATAAAATGGGTAACATGAAATAAAATGAATAAAATTACTTTTTAAATATCGAATTATACTTAAGTAAGTCAAATATTCTTCGTAAACTTTAGCCTATTACATTGATTTGGTTTCATCAATTTAGTTCTGTTTCATCCGTTTTCTAATTTCTCCTAGCGGCTGAATACTCTTTTCAAAATACATTTGATATCTGTCGGAAAAAAAGTAATTTGAAGCATATTTAAATATATGATGTTTGAAGCTCCGAATATTATCACCATATATTACTTTATGATTGAAAAGAGAACATGGTTACGAACATGATGCAAAATTTACAACTTGTTGATTCAGTCTAAGGACCAGGTTTTAATTCATATTTACACAATGATGTTTTAGCATTGTTGATATATAATGTAATTTACAAAACAATATATTTTTTCAACTTGATTAATAGATGTAATGAATATTTTTAAAGTTCATTAGAAGGAATCAAATATTCTTAAGCTTACATAACAATGCATTCAAATGGAATGGTTAGTAAATGAAAATCAACTATCTTTAAAACTTCATAAAATCTAGTTGGAAGTGTTGCTGTTCTAAAATAGATGGACTGTCAATTTGTGACTTATCTCTTCTTAAATTCATTGCGCGTGTCACTGACTGTACTTACATATTAAAATTACTAATCTTCAAACCTTGAGATTGAGTGACGTATGAATTAAAAAATCAACTCGTATAACATTGGTACACTTTTAATCATAATTTTAAATTATAGTAATTTGTTTTAACTCAGTTGAAATATTTCTTGTGTAAAGATTTTCGATACTTCGATATCCAGTATTGTAGTATCACAACATGCAGGAGTATTTTTTCTAGTGGTGAAATATATATTGTTTCCAATGTGTATTGTTTCTTTAAAATCAATGTGAAGTATTTCTGCTTTATTTTTCTTTATATATCTTTCGTTTTTATCGAATGATTTGAAGAAGAAAAAAAATTTCAAAATGCCTGGAAAATAAAATTAATGTGATGAAATGTTGGACTGTTGTTTTACTCTCACATTGAAATAATTTCCCTACGAAAAACTCATGAGGATAAAAGAAATTTATAACATAGTTGGATATTGCCTTACCATAATACCTTTTTACAAGATTTCTGATTTAAAATATCGATGTTTTTTTATTTGGAAAATTATCAGTAAGTTTTTGATGTTTTCACAAAATCATTATTAATCCTTGTCTTCTTACATTAAGAAACCCGTGTTAAGACTGGAGCTCTCAATATTCGAACATATATCCTCCTGCTCCTCACATTGTGCTTAAGAATAATGGTTTTATGAATGGTAATAAGGTCAATCACACTGTAGTTTTATCCAATGACCGTTACTCCTTTTTACGGCCAATAAGACCACCGTCTTTCGAGCAGATACATTGGGATAAAGCCTTTTTTTTATTACATCTTGGTTTACGGTGTATAATCATGAATCCGAATTTCACCAACTGTGACAACGCGACACAAAATGATGACGACAAGTCATTGTGGGAGCAATCAAATTTTAATTTGGCAGCAAATGGTTGTTAAACTAACCTGTGAAATAATGACACATTTGTTTCGGCAGATGGTAGTGCACAGTGGTAACATCAACTTATAGCAAAGTTATCGATCATCAAAAATAAGTACTTTTTGAACCACTACCATATATGTTTGTTGATCAATTTTCTTGCTTTCTTACAATATTCCCCCAATGTAACACTTATATTAATTTTGCGTGCAGTGACTGTTTTAACCGTTCATAGAATATGAATTAATGTATGTTTTATAACGATGTTGAGGAAATCATTCATTGCAAAAGCATGTTCCACGTCTAACAGTTTCACAAGGTCAAATGATCAAATTCCCCGAGGGACCTAGAAGGTGGAGCCTCTGTTTAAGCTAAAAGGCGTATTGAGGAGACACTTTTTTTTTTTTTTTTGTATTAAAGTTGATTACAGCAAAAATTTTGTTAGCTAAAAAGTTACTAGATTTATTAGAAAAGATTTGTTTTTACTGTAATTTACTAAAAGTTGATTAAGTTTAAAAATGAAACATTATTGTCAAATTTTCTTCTAACAATCTAAGGGAGAAATGTAATTATATTGTGTAATCCCCCATATTTTTTATTTTTAAGTTCACTCTAAACGATGTTCAGTTTTTTTTAATGTCTGACGATAAATACTTACTACTTAAATGTGAAATTCCTCTAAATTATCTACCAATTTTGAACCTGTAAGAATAAAGGTTATTAAGATGTAGAGTTCCTTTTCTGATATAAAATTGATTAAAATTCATTTTTTTTATTTAAGCTGTCTACTTCTTAACTATGCTTTTGTATTTTAATTAGAAGCTCTTCATAGGTGTTGAAATATTTTTATATATCGTTCAATGACTCAAGTTACCTCTTTAATTATTTTAACTCTTAATTTTTCGATACAGTTCTTAAAATTCGATATCATTTCTAAAAAACCTTAAATATCTTCTATTATCCGTAAAATTTGTTAAAGTATTTGCTTGAAAGTATCTTGAAAAGTAAAATGTCTTGTTAAAGTAAGTGTTTAAAAACATCACTTTTATTATTTTTTTTTCTTAAAAAGGGATAATGTGTTGTATGAAAATGTAAATAATCAGACATCTTTGAATTGATAATAAACAAACCATAAAAATATTTTTAGCGCTAGATTCTAAGACAGAATTGAATTTATTGACAGTTTATTTGAAACAAAGAGTTAATGCATCATTTTAGTTTTCCTTATGATCACTAATATCACGATGAAAAAAATTAACGTTTCATTTTGTTAGAATTTCGTGAAATATAAGAAAGATAAAATAAATATAGTAAAGAAGCCATATAATTAATATATAAAAGCCATATATATAAATACGTACAAGAATTATTATAAAAGCCATAAATAAAAATTATTTATTAGAAAAGGAATTCAAAGCTCAGACTTTCTTAAATAGGCTTTAAATAATTAGATAGTTTTTATTTCATTAATGCAAAAATCAAATGTTTATTAGAGAATTATTTATCATTCTACACAGTTTTAACACGCACTAATTATTTCTCATGCTTTTTAAGTACGTAATTCAGGGTTTCTGTTACATGAAATTAAAATAAGTCATTTAAATGTGGAATGTGTTAATGCTTTCATTTTAACAATATTATAATTAACGGTTTCGAAAATATTGGAAATTTAATTTTAATCTTCATATGAATAACATATTAAATTTTAACTTTAAGAATTACATCAAAACCCGTTAGCATCATTACTTTTCCAACAGTTTGCAAACAAATGTTATTTGCTCACAATCAAGTATAAACTATGTATTAAACTGTTCTAGTTAAATGAAAATTAGGCATATATCTTCTAAAACCAAAATGTATATATTTTTTAAAATTTTGTAACAATTTTTTTAAAGAAAAATCTCCTTTCAATTCCTTGCAAAATTGTGTAAAAATATTGAAAAAGAGAGAGAAAGATTATTTGCAAACTATATAAACATCAACAATTTAATTAAATGAACAGTAAATTCTTGAGCTTTAGAAAAACCTCTTTCATCAAGTGATTCTTAAATATTTCAACTTAATGTAATTGTCAGAAGCATAATAAAGCAAACTGATTCGCCCATAAAATTATCATAATAATCCCTTAAAATACCTATTTCAGAACATTATTTTAGATAATTATAACAAATTGAGAATATTTTTAATCAACAATAAGAGGTGTTCAAGCCCTTTTATAAAATATTATATTATAATAAATTTTTATTATAACCATAAAAATGTCAATATTATCAACTTCAATTTAGTAACTTACCTAATATTATCTGATTTTTCTTTTCTTATATGATTATCCTGAATGAATTCTATAGCTGTGTTTCAGTTATTATAGTGTAAAAAATATACTTGGAAGCGAAACATTATTTCGATTTCTACCAAATGCCGGCTATGACACAGTTGGTTGCAAGAAGGTAATGTGTCACTTCTAGAGGTGGTGGTATTTCCAGAGTGACTTCAGCACTTGAGGACTAACGCGCCCGTAGGCTTGTTCTAGAGACACCGCAGGCCACTTTTGTCAACATTTTGTTGCAGATGAAGAACACTCTTGATGCTACCGTATGGAGCAAGACAATTATTCTCCGTTTGGCATCCGGGGCCTTAATTCAATGCGACTATTAAGAAGGCTGCCATTGAATTAATATCACAGACGCTTCGGTAATTTTAAATTACATGAAACCATACTAAAAATTACACATTACAAACATTAAGAACCAAAACTAAAATAAAATTATCAAAACTAGAAAATTGCAGATATTACATAGTTAATTGAAATAATTAATCAAAAATCAAAAAATAAGCCTTTCAAGCTTTAAAAAATTATCATTACTACGATATGCAAAATATTATAATGTAAACAAAACCTATAAATTTACTAAAGAACAATATCAAGGAGATCAAGAACACATGTTATACATGCTATTTTTTATTCAAATCAAAATTAAAATGAATATTAAAAATTCCCATCAAGTTAATTAACACAGCTTGACCAAAAAAGCAAATCTCAAGAAAAAAGAATTAAGAAGAATTCAAAATTAGACATAATATAATTCCAGGCTTTAGTCAAAAAAAAAAAAGAAAAGAAATGACAGTGGAAGAAAAATAAGAGAAGATATATATGAACAAAGAAGGTATTAAGAAACACATTCTTATACTTAATTATAATTTTGAAGTATCACAAATATTACTTATTTTAATAACATTAAAAACATTAAAA
>BMAW01081247.1:137076-170488 GCA_019974015.1 Nephila pilipes
GTAACACAATAATAACATTAAAAGTATCACAAATATTACTTATTTTACATTAAAAAAAAAAAGAAATTTATTTGGTCAGAGACCACGTATTGTATGATAATAAACTTGAGAGTATGTATATTCATTTAATTAAGGATATAACTATTTATTCCATTATAATACAATATGAAAGAATATAATTTCGAGTTGGAGAAAGTAAACTTTTGTAATACTAAATTTATGTAAATGTTTTGATAAAATTAGTTTTAACTATCCTCTTAATTAATATTAAAAAAGTGTTCTCTATTAGAAATATCAACCTTAAAAAAATTTCGAATATAATAAAAAAATGGATCATATTGTTTTTAATTACAGTGCTGGCTTAAATTTTTAAAAATGAGGATATTTGAATGGGTAATGCTACAAAGAGGATAGCAATAATGAATATCAACATGTGATTGCAGGTAATTTGGATATTGTTGAAGGATAAAAAAAAATTTGAAAGATATTTTTGAATCATGAGACTAATTTTAGACTAATAACATTTCAAAAACCATTTTTTTATGCAAAGAAACACAAATTAGCTCAGATTTTGATAATTTTGTTATTAAATTAGCAATTAAATATTGAATTCCATTACAATATTTTAAACAGTTAAAAGACTGCATTAATTATTAAGAAATTGATCTTTAGAACAATAAGATAATAATAATGAGGATAGTTATTTGAAAGATTCAAAAAACTACAATTATTAATTTCAAGGCGGATTTATTATTACTTATCTAGACAAAGTAACTATGCTATTATATGCAAGAAAATATAATTAATTTAACTATTAGAAATTTTGAGAATAATAATTCCTTCACAGTTGTTAGTTATAGCTTGAAAGAAATTTTTAATGTAATTGTTGCATTTTTTAAGAAAGATTGGTGTTTATATTGATAATGATGAATTACCTCAGCTTTTTAATACCAAAATTTCATACAAATCCTATTAAATTTAGAACTGTAAGAAAAATGGTTTGAATATGTATTGGGATTATCGTTGATTAAAAGGAATCCAGGACCACATGCTTCCCTGAAGAGTCTAACATAAAGCTCTAAGAATTTGCGGCCGTCCAACATAATACCAGATCAAGCCATTATACCTCTATCAGTATTATGATCCTTTTTGCCGCAGTAGGCAGGAGTAGCATCGTGTCCCAGGTTCTCTCCAGATACAGGTAAGTCGAGAATCAGTGTCCGGGGTTAATCTCAACTCTCCTGTGAAAAGCACAGTACTCCACAGAAGTCTGGTATAAGTTCCATGTGTCTGTACTCTGCGAAACGCGCTATTTTATGCGTTGCAGGGAGCGGGACGCAAACAACAAGTCTTCTAGCATACAGCCTCTCTAATGAAGTCTTCGGATAACTGTAAACCATGAAACTCGGGCTTCACTGGCAGCATGCAGTTCATGTAGGAGCTGTGAAACTGTAGCAATTCTGTGTCACCTCGCTGAAAGTGCTAATTAACGATTTTTATTCGTCGGTTGATGTCTTGGTTGATTTTGTTCATGCTTTCTCGACATAGACTCAATGTCCTGAAATTGGTGTCAAAAATTGCAAACACATAGCGTTACAATGAGCGCTATAGCCACCTACGCTTATGATTGACCTGCCTCAAATCTACCGACGATTCTCCATTTCATTCTGTCATCCATACTTCCATGCCTACACATTTTACCTGATACCTTATAAAATTTACCCAACTTTTGGGAGAAACACGGCGAATGACGTAGACGAGTACGCACACAAATCGTCGACAATCCTTCGTGGGCTTCTATTCCCTTCTTAGTCACAGCTCCAAGGACAACCTTTCGTACGCTTGTGTATTCGACACTGAATATTTACGTAATTCTTCGGTGACTTAATTAGCTTCAGTAATTGTTTGTAAAAAAATAATTTAATATGTCAGAAAAATACAATAAGTTTATTAATGATCTTCACAGATTATGTGAGACTACTCTCTCTCTCTCAACTCGCCTGAATCCTAGCTTAGAATTAAACAATAATTACATCAAGTAAGAACTTCTAGAATATGGAATTTTCAACTCCGATGCCCACTTACTTAATTCGGAGTCACTTCTAACCGATATCACTTACAACCTACCAACTACAGAAATTTAATCCAAATTCTACTTTATTAACATCAATCGGCTTCTCGTTATCATCTGTTCCTTCTATTCTTTTCAGTTCTACTTCGGTTATATATCGCTATCCTTAATTCAATTCATTGCACTTCTTATCTTCATCTGATTTGCGTAATAACGTTTCATTTGGTTAAAAAGGAGTTGGAGTTTTATGCGATTCAAATTATTAAAAGCCCTCAAGATTAGTGAAGAGAAAACCACAAATAGGCGAACATTACAAATTTAAAGTTTTTTCTATGTGTTATTACAATAAAAACTCTTCAATCGGTAGATAAAAAGTAATCAAGTTTTGATCTCAGTAATTTTTTGATCCATCGAAATTTTTAAGTTTAATTTTATTTCTAACGGGAAAATTGTTGTAAGAATGCTTGAGATATATAACTAATCTTGTATTTATTTCGTTTGGTTGTCTTAAAATTTATTCATCATAAAATTGTAGGCCGTCTTTAAATTCCACGAATTACTTCGTCTAATGAAATCATCAAACCTGAACCTTTTTCTCAAAATACTTTAATTTATCGCCACAATTTACACTTCTTATTCCTTATCTTTCATTCAGACAATTATTAGTTCTATTTCTAGAAGGGCTTCCGTGTCATTTTCCGTTGTTTAATTCGAACACGCAAACTACTCACGAGAGGATGAGCAATGAAGAAACTCCCCAACGTCTGTTCGTGCAAATAATTCATAAGGGCTACCGAATAAATGAAGCAGAAATAAAAAATATAGTTGGGAAAATGTTCTTGTTTGACTTTCTGTTAATCGAATTCAATATCTGATTAGCAATTGGGGGGAAAGAATGAGAGTTGTCGAAGAAAAGAGATTTTTTTTGAATGATCCATGTTGACCCAATACTTAATGTCTTACTTATTCAAATAAGCTGCTGATGACAGCAATGATTACATTCCATACATTTTAACATCAGTTAATTAGATTTTAATTGAAATATTATACTTTTTATGTATGAAGATATTAATTTATACATATTTATATATCAGATTAATGATAAGTATGAAAAGTAATCTATATGTAAATTATTTTATGCTTCAAATGTTAAGGAAATGTTAAATGGTAATGATTTCTTTAATATATTTTCAAAACTTTCTTTATGCAGATAATGTACTTAAGTTTCAAAAGAGAATATGCTTAAAAATTAATATATCCTACTTTCTGAATTAGAACAAAAACTACAAGTTCTAAATCATTTTTTCATACATATTGATATAAAAAAATCATTTACAGTATATGGGATATTTTAAGATGTGGAATCAGTGCATATATATATGAGAGGATATCATAAATTTTTAATTATTACTCTTATGATAAAATACAATAAAGGAGATATCAGGATAAACTTTATTCTGTGTATTAATTAATCTTTAAATGCATAATGCGTAAGCTATAAATGATGATTTGTTTAGTTTAAGGAAGCTTTAAATTGAAGTAATCCACGTTATCATAAAGTTTTAAATATTATCAAAGGGTATTCCGAAGTTTTAATTGTTGCTTAAAATAATCAAGATGGAAATTGAATTCTTATTTATTTTTCTTAAGACTTCTCTACATAATTACCATCCAGAGTTGTGTATTTCTTCCATCGTTTCTTGACCTTTCGAATGCCTTCATTATAGAACTCAGTAGATCGAACTTTATTTTCTCAGTACAGTGGGTTATTTAAATTCGCGGCTTCCTGAAATCAAACAAATCAACGTTGATTGATAGATGCTTTTATTAACAACGCATTAGATATGACACAAGGGCTATACTAATCAACATTCATAGCTGTAGTTTATAACAATGTGTACATAAGAATCAATTAATATGCTGTATAAGTTGCATCCAGGTATCTCAGGGGTTGTTATTTCTTTGTAATAATTAACATTTACAATATACTCTCTCGTATGTACAAAAAACAAGCCATGTTAACAAAAGTAATAAGGTTATTAATAAAAATAATACTAAATAAGATAATTAAAATTTTTGTTTTCGAATAAAACTATCATGAACAAGCATAATAAAATCTTATTGTGGATATACCTGTATTATGATTAAAATTCTTTTGATTATAATTCAACTTTTTTAAGGGCAGATATGGGATTTTAAATTAAAGTTATTGATCATTTTCGATTTCCTGTATTTACCTGACTTAAATGTCTATTAATGCACTCATCTACAACCAATTTTGAATTCGTGAACATAATATTGATCCTGTGTAACTTCTATATAACTTTCCCATATATAGACTGTTGTATTTATTTGAATACTATATAGTCCATCCAAATAAACAATAAATAATAAAGGTTTTTGTAATTTTCCCTCTAATCTTTAAAAATATTTAAGGTATCTGAAAACCAACAATCGAATCTTTTCATGATTTCAAGAAATGTTAGACAGAAACATTCTTAAAGATCTGGAAACCAACAGACTAATCATCAAGATTAATGTTGAAATATTTTTATAAATTTGAGAAAAAATGTGATTATACAGAAACCTTCTTAATTTCTTGAATTTTTTCGATACACTCTATTGCATTCAAATATATATAATGGTCTGGAATTGAGATGGAAAGAAGAAATTGCTCTGTGTTCACGAATTCAAAATAGATGGTAAATAAGAATCTTAACTTGCAAATAAACTGAACAAAACAATTAAAATTTAAATTTTTACGTAATTTCTTCCAGTAGTTTAAAAATATTTCTACAAATTTCAATGCTTGAGTTAATATTCCTTTATCAGCATTCATAAAAACATTCAATATTTTATTGAAATCGCTGTATAATAATTCATATTAATCGCAAATTCTTTCTTTGATACATAAATACATTCTTTTAAAAACATTCATGTCTATTATATAAGCTGATTAAATAATGAAATTTCTTTTTATAATTATAATACACTTCTTGTTTGTTGAACTACTATTGCATAATTTACACAAAATTATATGCTTTTAAAAACTCATCAAAATACCAATCATCAAAAATATCTTTCTAGAATCTATAAGGATATTAAAAAAAAAAAAAACTTAAATTAATGATTATGAATTGCCATCCTAACATTTACAACTTACAATTTTTAAGAAAATGAAAACATTTAGAGAAAGTTTCTTGCAGAAAAATATTCAAAAACTTCTAGGTTTCGCAGTCTTCTTTAGTTTAATATGCCTAAGGTCAATAGTACAATTCGACACTTTTCTGAGAACATACTAGGGCTGGGCAAATAGCCAAAAGTTAAACCTATCGATCAAAGTTAGTTGCTATTTCTTTCTGTAGACAGAAATTCCATCCATCATAGTATATGTCAATACATATGTCATCATTTGACGTAATGGCACGAGCACAGATGATCGCTTTTCCGTGGCACTGGAGGTGGTTTTTTATAAACAAGGTATTTGAGTTTATCGCTTAGTATACGAGAAACTGGATTGAGTTACAAAATCAAGTTGTTGCTTTATTTTATGAGTATTACATTAGATACTTAGAGATTGAATCAAATTTTCGATTTTCTTTGATTCATATTAAAACGTTGCTACATCGAAGTCTCGTTGTATTAATAAAAAATACTCAAGTATTTTTTTTTCTCAAAAAAGTTTACGGAATCATATTCTTATCGCAAACGTTTCATTCACTTACATGTTTCTGTACTTTCATATTTTTTAAACATTTTTAATATTATATGGCAATATATTTAAAAATTAAATATATCAACAAAATTATATATTTAATTTTTAAAAAAAGTTCAAAACTTTGGAAAAAATATAATTGGACAAGGAAATTTGAAAATGGCATATATAATATATGAAATGCATATATTTATTTATAGACTGAGTTAAATTTTTGTTGTAAATAACAAATGATTCACCATATGGTTTAAGAATCTGGTGAATAGTTAAATGATGTTCAAAAAAGAAATACTAATGCCTAAAAAAATATTGGTTACAATTATATAGTTCTTCAATAGCATATCAAGGGATGAATTTATATATTTACAGTGATCATCCTCTCAACAGATCTAAATTAATCTGTCCATTGGAATAACCATCCATTCAGCTGAAGATATTATTTATAATGGAATAGTTTCGTTAGAAATATTTTTAATATTCCAATTCGTAGAACGATAGTGGTATTCTCTTGAGGAGATAAACAGCGTTTTATGCAAAAAATGTAGGTAGTTATTTTAACTCAGATTGTTGCAGTTTAATATGTAAAAAAAGTAATTGCTATCCAAATGAGTAAGAAATAAAAAAAAAATACGTAGAAAATAGGAAAATGCTATTAATAACTATTAATAATAAAGGCTTTAAAACGTTTGTCGGCAATTGCTTAGCTTAAAACCTAAAGTAAATACTAGCATATTAGTGTTCTCATACTTTTTTCTTCCTAAATTCAGAGTAAGGCAGCACTTGCTGTATTCGTATTTTGTGTAATTCTGTTTAAACAGCCTATTGATTTTCCGATCAAGGGACTGGCCTCATGATGACCAACTAATAAGGTTGTTATATTTCAACTAAGTTAAAGTGGAATTCGAGTCATCTTAAAAATTTGTTTTGTGCTTCTGAAAGACCCAAAACAAATTCTTAAATAACTACAAACTGTTTGTCTTTTAAGTAATATAACGATATTTTTGACTTCATAAGCATTTTGAAATCTGAATTTAGATAAAAGTTGGAAATAAATTGTGCACATTGTATTATCATGAGGGGGGAATACGTTCAGATGGAAAAGGGTTCAACAGATAAATTATAATAAGTATATTTCACCTGCAATTATCTTTAACTCTAAAGAGTTTATTTTTTAAAAAATTAATTATTTTTAAATTTGCATTATATTTCTTAGAAACTATTGGCCCATTGAAAGCGTAATCTTTTTACCATTTTCATGATTTCCAAAAACTTGTTCAGGAGTTGATAATTTAAGTAAACCGCATCACACAAATTCGAATAGATTTTGATGATAAGGATACAATACCATCTATTGAAGGCCACACAAATTTAAGAAATGGATTTGATTTAGGTATTATTTTTAATATTTTCAAAAGAGTTACATAATCCTCAGTATAAACTGACAGTCTAAAGCCGGGACTCATAAGCTGTAATATCCTTGCCTGCATATGCAGAAGTGAACAAATTATTTGAAAAGTGTATGAAAGAATCAAAGTATATGAATAGAAATAACACACACACACATATATATAAATATATATAGGTGAGATGTGCTAAAAGACAGAAGGACTTATACAGATTGAACTAGATTAAAACTGATTATTACATTATATTTAATTTTAACAAGAATAGTAATTAATCTATCGAGCATTTGACTTAGTTCTGTAGATGAAGTCCAACGCGTCAAAATGATGAATATTTTTGTTATAATGTCTATTCTGACCCTTTAAAAAAATTCTTGCCTTGAATAATATAGCAATTTCTGTAATAACAAAAGGTATACCTAAAAAGAAAAATTGAAGCTACTGATTTGGGAAGCAGGAATTATTTATTTACTTTCGTGAACATAATTCAGACAGTATCATTTTATTTGAAAGAAATAATAGATTTTTAAGACACAATATATACTGGTGTCCAAAATTTAAGCATAATTCATAAAATGGGAGGGGGGGAATGTGAATAAATATTAATGAACTCCTTCGAAAAAGCTATGTAGGAAAATTTTCTTTTAAAGGTGAAACTTTATCTTTAAACAAATGCATGTTAGTCGACGTCTACATGCTCGAGACACATGCGCATGTCGAAAGATGAATAAACTAGATAGGTCGGCATAAGCAGTTCAAACAGATTTAATTTATTCCTGTACGAATAAACTTTATTAACAATTAAACAAAACTAACGATGGCACAAAGACATCAGCTGAACATGTTTTCGAATCCGGATGAGCACAAATCGAATAATTTTGAATTCTGAATATGAAACAGCGTGTGATCTCATGATTGTGTCAAAGGCTCCAAAGTGAGAGAAATTATAACTGATGACCAGTACCAGATCGACCAAGAGTCACAGTCATGCTCCAATACCTATATCTGGCAATAACTGCGTAACGTCAAAGGGACAGTACGGCCAGACATTTGGGTTTAGAACTCAAAGCCTTCACAGAAGTATGAGTTTCCAGACAAATTGTTAACAAGAGGTTCAATCATGGTGGTCACTATGTCAGACGACCAGCCGTTTGCATTCCCCTTACTATTCATAAGCCCACACGCTTAAACTGGACATTGGAACATCAGTAATGCAGTTTGGGACGTGGAGCCTTAAATACATTTCATACTATGCTCCTTAAATACATTTCATACTATGCTCCTTAAATACATTTTCAACCATTTAAAACTTCTATTAATCGGGAATACTTTTTGTTAGTAATTTTATTGTGAAAACAGTCTTTTTCTGCAATTTTTTGGTTTAATTTTTAGTAGATGCGAATATTTTTTTAATTTCTCATTAGAAAATATTTTTGTGTATTTTAATAAAAACTTCTTAATTATTAAATTATCATCGGTGTCTTTTCTATACATTATCTTTTTCTATATATGTTTCATTCACTTTCATATTAGTTTTAACTTTCCTACTTAAGATAATTTTTTAAAATTAAAAGCTTTTCTAGATCTCTGGTGACTAAAATTGTGATGCATCGATTCCTTGAGATACGGCATAGTAAGTAATTACTATATCACTATACAGAGTTTCACCAGATTCTCTTAACTATGGGGCAATGAACTATTTTAACGATTTAAAAACGATTTTCCTACATTTATTTGAAGCTACGGCACGTTCCCTTTTGTCATACTCTATTGACCATTAAAACTGCAATACCCGGAAGATTATGAGACAAAACCTCGAACTATTGGATTGGACTATATTATTATTGCAGCTTCATCTTTGTTTAATAGACAGAACGAAAGGACTGTTTGATAAAAGAGATTCAAATCGTCTCTAGTCAGGTGAAAGTTAGTTAAAGTTCATTACTATGTTAGTGTCGTGAATGTGTATTTTTTCACTGTTCTTGTCTTTTATAAATCTTTCTTCCATCTTTAAAACTCCTTCATATTAAATGGGTTCTATTTTGCACTATTAGTGGGAATTAGAAGTAACAAGTGAGAGGGCGAATTTTTAACTTCTTTTATTTATTTTGCCAACATTTACTAACTGGAAGACAGAGAATTTATCCCTCAATCTATGTTACGCACATGTAGAACATAGGTGAGTTAAAAGTAATGATGGTATAAAATTCCTCAATTCAAATGCTCTTTTTTATCTTTTTAAAGATCAGTTTGATTTAATTTATATATATATATATATATATATATATATGAGGGGTTATTGTTAGATTTTATTTATTATTAAGATATAACCGAAATACCTACATAAAACTTATACTGTTTATAGCTCAGCGAGAAGCTCGTCACCTTGGCCGTTCTGACTGTACTGTAAGGGGGTGTTGAGACCAGTGGACAAGAGCGAAGTCTGTTACACGTAAACCAGGCATAGGATGCCCTCGACAGAACAATAGTCGAGAAGACCATCACATCATACGACATTCACGCATAGCGCCAACTGTTTGATTGTCCACCATCCATATACAGGCAGTACTTTCACTATTGGCCTCTGTGTCATTCCGTACCATCGTAAGGCTTTTGGATAAAGGACAATTGCTATCTTGACGCCCATTAAGTGTACTGCCAGTGAGACCCACTCACCATCGCCTATGTTTGGAGTAGTGTCGCGCTCGAAAGGATTGTACGGTAACCGAATGGAATCAGGTCGTCTTTAGTTACGAATCTAGGTACAGTTTGGGCAATGATGACAATTGTGTACGCGTGTAGAGGCCCCATGGTGAACGTCTCAATCCTGCCTTCGCTCTACATCGGCATACAGCTCCCCTAACTGTAGTGATGGTATGGGGTGCCATCGCATACGACACACGGTCCCCCCTAATACTGATGCACGGCACCATGACAGTCCAGAGGTACGTTTATGACATTCTTCAGTCACATTTGTTGCCATTCATGGCAGGGTTCCCACGAGCCATTTTACAACAGGACCATGCTCGCCCACATACAGCAAGGGATTTATAAGACTGATTCTACTACATTTCCACCCTTCTCTGACCTGCCTCGATCCCCATATTTGTCACCGATCGAGCATATCTGGAATAATTTAGGACTGCAAGTTGGACAACCTACAAGTTTGGTCGAATTAATGGCGCGTTTACAGCAACTGTGAAACGAGATGTCGCAAGACATCATAAGGGACTTGTATGCCTCAATGCCAGACCTAATACATCATGTATTTATACTAGAGTTGGCCTCAAGAAGATAGAGAAGTTTTAAGCATAATAAATAAAAAATTAAAAAAATTTATCGTGATACTTTTTAATAATAATTAAAACTTTACGATACCCTTGTGATAATAATTAAAACTGTACGATTATGAGAGTTACTTCAATCTGAGGCTTCCTGAAACCAAACAAATCAGCATTAATAGCTGTAATTTACAATATTAAGTACATAAGGATTATATACATCATGTAAAGAATGAACATAATAAATTTTTTCCAGATATGTTTCAGTTATTTCTTATAAATAATTAAAATTTTACAATACCCTCTCGTGTAAGCAACAAATTTAGTGTTTCCAAATGAAATTTTCAAATTCTGAATGTTACCAAAAAAAAGCAAGAAATTTAAATTTTCTCATTTTCAAATATTTGTGACTGAGTGATTATGGTCACGATATATGATCGGCGTTATTTCTGTTGAGTCACGGGCTCGAGTCCTGATGCCAATAGACTCGTCTCGTAGCGGGGCTGATGCACGTTAAATCTGTGGAGACTCAGCGTCTCCATGTAGGAATGGCGTCGAATTTTGGAGAATAGCGTATCATATCAGGTGTCATTCTCATTATTTGACAGAGGCTAAAAATTACGAGGTCTGTCTCCGATAGCTCTCGTATTGCTTCTAAGTATGACATTAATGAATAATCAATTGATTTACCGAAAATGCTTAAGAATTCATTTTTAAACCATTTATATAAAATACAGAAAATACGGTTACCGATGGCTTTTAATTTGCTGAAAAAGTTAATTTTACAATATTTTACAGTACAGTTGAAATTGTCTAAGAAGTATAAAAGTTTATTATAAAATTGATTCAACATTGTTAACAAGATTTATATTGCATTTCCTTTAGTAATTTGCTAAAAATTGCTTTTAAGGTTTGTAATTCTTGTTTAAATAATCATGAAAAAAAAAATCAACATATATGCTACAGGAAATGCCGTATTAAAATACTGAGTGAAAATTTTGGAAGTGAAAAATCTGGACATATTTCCTGCAGCAATCTGACAGTCAACAATCTTGAGCATAGAGCTATTTTTGATATTAAATAAATATTTAACTATTTTATTATTATCAAGAGCTAATTATGCATATAACTATGCTACCTATTCATTGTCTATATTCCTAACTTTCTATAATTAATGTTATAATTTTTATGTGATATCTATACCAGTTAAATTGATTTCAAAATCGCATTTATAATATTATCTTACACAATTAAGTAAAACTAAATGAATAAAATAAATCTAACATACAGTGGAGCAAAAAGTTTTGATGTTGCGTCAAAAATAATGAAAATCTTACAGAAATCAAAGATTTTATTTATAAAGGTTATGGGGGAAATGGGTTGAACGGAAAAGTTCCATTCAATATTTTTTGTTTTTTAACTTTTTCATAAGCGATCAACTCAGATTAAGTTAAATAAAAAATGTAATAAATGCATTTTAATACATATATTACAGTAAGGTATTATCGCAAAATAATAAAAAAAAACTTGGCTTTTACCCAACGAACGATTCAAAATATTCCCAACTGAATTGCTCCAAATTTGGAAGGAGGAATATGAGTAAACCTTCAACACTTAATGGCTTCAATACGTTGATTAAGTTTCAGTTACGCCTACACGAAAAAAATTTCAAATCTCTGGAGTTTTTAACAATGGAATACTTATACACTCTTAATGCCATAAAATACAATGAGCATTGTTAAACTCTAGAAGCATGCATTAACATGATGAAAAAGTGAATAAAATAAAGGTACAAAGCGATCTTTTCAGAAACATTATTTCATATGTCTGTCTTTCTCTGATATGGAAATGAGTTTATCATATTCCATTACGTTATTAGTCGCTCTAGAATATGATAAGCCAGCTTGATTTCCAGACTAGACTTTATTGCTTAATACCGAAGACTTTCTAGTTTTGAAAGTATGTTTAAAAATTAACTGAGAATTATGTCTTTTTTGAAATGTGATAAATAATGAAATAAAATGCCTGTAATTTATACAATATATAATTTATATCTCAGGGAAAACATTGATTTAAAAATTCCGCGTAGGTTCCTATTTAAAAACGCAATGTGTTATTAAATCTCTAACACATTGTTTATCAGGACAGCAATAAAACACGCAGTTCTAATACAACTTAATTAAAATAATAATAAAAACTGTCCATTTAAATCAGAAGTAAATGAAAGAAAATCGTTTCTCAACGAAAACTTACAAATCTCCGTCTCTATTCAGTTCATTCTCTTATAAATCATACATTAAGAAAAAAAAAGAAAAATTCAAATAAATGTTATTTTGGTTTGAATTTATTGATAACAGTCGAAAAATTCAGAAGTCTCAAATTTACAAATTTTAAAAAAGAGATGTGTTTTAATACCATAAACTCTAAAAATTTTAACAATGTCAATTCCGTATTAGTTAAATCGCATATATTTACATAAAGTGACATGATGAAAGATTAGTTGAATAAAAAATAATAAATGCTGTAAGATACTTTATATAGTTAAAAATTAAATTACTGTTACAATAAAATTTTAAGTGTTATAATAATCATTTAAATTCGGATGGGGTTTTTTTTCTGCCTTAAAACGCCATTTAGTTATTGCTTATCTAGGAGATTTGTGCATTGCTTACATTTTCTAGACTGAAGTTTCTGTCGAATATAGTAGGAGAATTACGATAGTTATTAGAAATATTTCTACTTTTGTTCGTTAGGCTGATCTTAGATAATTATTTACGAATCTCTAACCATTTAGAGCTCAAAATATATTAATTAAAATATATTTTATTAGGAAGTCGAATAATGAAGACCTTGATTGCAAAACCTATGATTCAAAGATCTTAAACTCAAACACTGAGGAAGGTATACACTGTTTTTCTTAAAGATTTTTAATGTAAGATCTTACTGATAATCCTATCTCTCAAGGGCTTCTTTTCCCCCTTAGTTTTAAATGTTATAGTCACCAAGGGATTGAAATTGATTTGAAATCATTTAATTTATGCTAGAGATAATTGTACAGCTATTGGTTTTAAAATCACTAAAGAACAAAAATATTAAGGGGATAAATATATACTATATGTATATATGAATTTATTTATTTATTTTTCTTGTGGACGTAACTAATATGACTAATAAGAAGATCTATTAGCACTATTTTTACCACATCTAAGTGTCTAAATAAAAGGAAATATTAATTAATTAACAACAATAAGGGAGCATACTATAATTAACTCAAACTATTTTTTTTTTACTCAAAGAGAAACGAAATTCAAAAAATTGTTTCGGTTTTTCTTTAAATTCTGTGTCTCTTGCGTATCAAGCATCAATCTCAAGAAATCAACGGGATCGGGCTTAACTTCAAAATACAATTCAAAGTAAGAACATTTGTTTTGTTGTGTCTCGGTAATGCCAGTCCTAAAAACAATCTCATTCAAATGATCTCTTATGAACCCACGAAGTTTGGAAAATCACCAATCATACATTACTACCTGTATGTGTGTTCCCACTTTCCCACTTTTTTTTTCTTATTATTACGAATCTTTTTCAAGGTAATTGATCTTGATCCATTGCCAGAAAAAAAATTAATTTGAGATTTCCCTTCCATGTGTGTTTTTAATTTACTTGGGTCCTTACCTTATCATTAAATTAAAATTGTGATTTTCTTTTAATTTTCTTAGAATTACTATTAACAAAAAAGAAACATGTATCCACATTTAATTTCTCTCGTCCGGTTTAAATAAACAATTTAAGATACATCTAAGTAGTGAAAAGAAAAGAAATTCTGATATTATTAGGCTTCTAAAAAATAGTTCAGCACTGTATAATTATTTCAATAAAAAGTATCGCACAAATCGAGGTCAACTGCGACGTTTATAATGCAAATGCCCCACATCGTACCACGCAAAAACTTTTTTTTATTGGTTTCTAAAAAATTTCATTTATATCTCATCTTGCGTCAATGCTGCTGGAAAGCCTTTTTACATTGTGTTAACTCTTCGCAATAAAAACACAGTAACAAAAAAGAAAAGAAACTAAAAATGTTTAGCTGTATTCTTTGCTTTAGAAAACACCAAAAATGGGAAGAACCAATAGGGAATCAAGTCAATGATTTCCGTTTGCGTGTTGTTTCCTTTGAAGCCAACTTGGTGTGATCGAAACACAGCTACTCATAAATGACTCGTTTTGGTATCCAGGCGTTGGACAACAGCAACGACGGCGTTGTCAAAACTAGAACTGCTAATCATTACAACTATACACCTACATTTTTAGGTACATATCGATAAACGACTGTGCACTAATGTCTTTACAATAGAGGGACATCAGTACAAAGACATTTATCGATATTTCTCTAACAGAAAAATATAAGGAACAATATGAAATTAATATCGAATAAAACTCCCACTGCTTAAATATTAAAAAGATGTTTTAGAAGCTTTCCTTTTTGTTTATATTTGTCCTGAAAACATCTATAAAATAGTTTCCTTCGATAAATGACGTGGTCTAGATATTCCTTTTTAAGAATTTTTTGCAATCGAATGCTTCTAAAATTAAGTGGTATCGATATTCTTTGTAATGAATAGTAATTTAAGCATGCCATTTTGGAGCTATTAGATGCTTTCAAACAAGTATAAATTTTACGTGATAGTATTAGTAATGAATAAAATAGTGTAGAATAGGGTAAATGATAAAGGAAACTCAAAATTTATTTTTAATTTTTATTAAAAAATGTTTTTAAAAAACTATGTAAAGGCACCAGCAAACAATAAATTCAATAGAAAAACTTCATTTTAATAGTTCCAATTAAAATAAGTACATTTTCTCTCAGCTAAGCGGAAATGATGAAAATCTTAAATAGTAGTAGAAAGTATTATCCAAAAAAGTATCAGGGACAATTGTTACTCTAAAAATATATTAGGCATTCTATTAAAAGCAAAGCTATAGCATTTTATTATTAAGTTGCTTATAATATGTTTTTGTTAAAATCTTTAAACTGGAAGAAACATTTAAATAAATAAATAATTTGAGAAAATATTTTTCATATATGAAGATAAATTGTACACAGGGTATTAATCAAGCACAAAAACATTACAAATTCTTAACGTATAAATTTTACAGTTTTTTCCAAGAATAAAAAGCATTAAAATACAATTCTGGAAGGAATAGCATGAATATTTTATCATAAGAATTTTCGTAGAACAGAAATTATGTCCTTCCACGAATTGAAAATAACAAACTTTTATGTTACTTCTCAATATCTATAGAATTTCTTACCTTGGTCACAAATCTGGCATCATTTATCACAGTCTCTTGAATTTTCAAGAAAGGACGCTGTAGTGCTTTCCAAGAATATGAAAACAGTAGAATGAAATACTACAAGAGTAGAATTGAATATTTTATTAGGAGTAAAATTTTATTATTCCATGAATTACGAATAATAAAATCTTACCACGTAATATCTTGATATCTATGCAATTCTTTCACACAGTATCAACTCTGTTATTTCTCTTTATCTTTTTACTGCATAAAGAAAAATTATATTTTTAATTTTACAATGAAAACATTTATCTTTTGAACTAATAATAAACTTTAGAGTACACTATGATAGAATTTCAAAATTTATAATAAACTCTAATAGCTTAAATATTTGAATGTATATCAAATAAAAAAATTCTCTTCGAGATATATCGCGTGTGTGAATTATAAGAGCAAATTAAGCTAGTCTAATTCACATGAAAGTAAAGAAATTATTAATTATGGCATATATTTTTAATAATCAGAATGAAAGTCCAAAGAAATTTTTAAATTACCTGTTGACACAAAATTAAGAAGTAAAAAACATTACAGCTTTGTAATGATTTATTATTAATTTAAAATTATTATTGTAAGACTTCAAATAATGTATTCAAGCATTTTTCTTTCACCCAGCTTGTTTATTGCAACAATAGTTACAGGTCTTGATAAACTCACAGGCAAAAGAGAAAGCACTTTTTTTTCAATTGTGAAAAAAAAAAATGAAACGTGTATAAATAAAACGGAAAAAATATATCAACAAAATGCTTTGTTATTGATTGATTCAAAAAATCATCAATTTCATTGATACATTTTTACATTGTTTCAAAAAAGCGTTATTGATTTCAGATGACAATCAATAATGGGGAATAATTAATATTATTATTTATTGATTACAATTATTAATGCAACTTAACTTATAGTCATTATTATATAGCGATTAATATTGTTTAATTAGACTACTGATTTTAGCATAAAATGTTTCACAAATTATTCTTCTCAAAAGCTGATAGCTAAAAATAAATGAAACTAAAAAAATAGAATACCATGTTTTCTGCGTTGTATTTAGCTTGTTATATGAATCAAAAAGGAATAAATTTTAAAAGTATCATTAAATCAAACATTTTAATTGACATTTTCACAAAAAACAAACAAAAAAAATCCATCTAAAACAATCCCTGAATCTGAAAATTACTTATATTTTATATAACTATATTTTACTGAAGATCTATATAATTCTGTAAAAAACAATGAGCATAAAAGATCCCGAAATTATTACACGTTTTGCATTCAATATTAGTTTTTCTATTTCAGCTTTCATTTTAGGAATGAACTTTATTTAATTTTGTTAAACCGTGTTCATTAATTTCACTCAAGTTTCACTGCTGACGACTGAAAACTGTAAGTCACAAACTGAAGGTGACATCTAAGGTGGTCATAAAATGTTTCCATAAGGCCCTGAGGTGGCCGCAATAGTCTTATGGTTATGGTTGTAAACTCTCCGCCGGCGTTGTTTCAGCCGATTCGTTGGCTTGAGCTCCAATGCCGCTACAGACTCACCTTTGTAGCGGAATTGATGCATGTTAGAATCTGGTCAAGATCCCAAGTCCTACTATATGCGTGGTGAAGAAATTTGGAGAGAGAGATGCCGGCTTAGATGTTGTCCCGTCACTTGACCCTTGTTCAAAATTACGAGATCCGTTGTCATTAGCTCTCGTGTTGCTTCTTAATGCGATGTTGATAAGACAATAACAATCATAATGCTCTGAGGATTTTGATGCCTTGCATTATTTAATTCTAAAGCAGCACGTGTGATAATTTTTGATCATCCAATATGATTATCCAATTCAATGCCACATCAAGAAACCAAAGCGTGTGTATTTATAGAAATTATTCATGAATTTAAAAAAAAAATTCCTCTTTTTTTTTATTCAAAGGTAACTCTATGGGGTGTGGTTCCAGTCGAAGAGTACAAGCAATCACCTCAACTCCAATCCAGAATTCTACAATCCACAGCAAAGACATGGTGCTTCCAGTGGCTTGGATGTCCCAAACTAAGAAAGCCGTACCCATCTCGGCAAACGCATCTGCACAAACGGACGCTTGCTCTAGGATGTCGGACACAGACGTCCAGACCGACGTCGAACTCACTCCCATCATGGGCTGGGACACGAGGGATGTCGAGACTCAGACACCAGTGGACGAAGGGTTCGACAGCCTGGACAGGATCCTTGCGAAGGCGGATCAGTTCTTGATGATGCCCAACAAGTACAGATCCGATCACTTCGTAGCCAATTTTGTGGATGCGTCTGTCCAAACGACGTACAGCAGAGCAGAGGAATCCACGCAAACGGATCCCATACCTCTGTCGGAAGTTGATGAAACATTACCAAGTTACCAAGACGTGAAAGAGAACGAAAGTTTTGATTCTATTTTTACAGATATTTCAAATAAAAATACAAATGAAGATAAAGATATTGATTTATACCTTAATTCTACAAAAATGTTTTCGATGGAATCGCAGACGGAACCGGTTAATAAAGGTAAACACGCTTGCTTGTTTTTCCTACTTTAATTCTCCTTTCAAAAGGATTTTTATTCGGAATTTTGACTTATTAAAATTATCAGTGTAGTCAATGTAATAATGTACCCTCCATTATCAAATTTAAATTATCTTTATACTATATGAGTTACAATATTTCAATATTTAGAAGTGTAACCAAAAAAAAATTTTTTGTGGGGAATTTGATTTTACTTTATTTTAATACATAATTGTCGATGAATATTATTTAGCACGTATGTTTAATTACTTGTAATTTAATTAATTTTACATGATTAAGCTAAGGCTAAATGAATAACAAATTTAATAACATTAATCCATTATTAATAATATTGTAAGGACTTATTTATGTTAAGATATAAATACATATGTTGACATTAATTGTACAACTTATGAAAAAAATATACGAAATTTTCAGGCAAGATTTTTTGTTTCATGAGAATATAAATCATTTATAAAAAAGAAATATGATCTATTTTCATAGAAATAAATTTCTCAGGTATTAAATAAATGATAGTTCTAAGCAAGACTTAACTCATAATTATCAACGATTTACAAAAATAAAATATTCATTCACTAAAGAGTTCATTGGTAATTTTTATAGAAAATTTTGAAAACTGTACAGATTTTTCTGTATCCATTCTACCCCATTCATTATAATAGTGTGTTTATAGATTTTTAAACAAAGAATATATAAGTCATTAATCTTTTTAAATAAACAAGTTTATATGATAACTCATTCATTAATATTATAAATGTAGAATAATTTTAATCTTTCCTTTTTATTTAAAGCAGCCAATAATAATGACTAATTCTTTTTGATTCTATATATTTCTAATGAATAGAAAAGTAATAAAAAGTTTACTTACAAATAAACTTTAATTAGATGTTCTTAGTCATTTTCTAATTCAGAAAAACAGTATATAAATCTAAATTTCAAATTTTCCAAACCAGTTTGATAACTTTTTGTTGATTATAAATGTAAAAAAAATTGGTTAATTTAATTAATGAAGCATTAAATTTTCATTCACATAGAAGACTTGCTAAATTTTTGAATCTTATTTGACAAGCGTTTAATTTTCTGAAACAGGTTAGTTTGTAGCAAACATAGATAACGCTTAGGTTTTCGTTTAGTTTTTTTTTGAAGGATTATTCACTACAGTTATCTTTTCTGTACAATTTTACATACATATATTCCTTTTCATCGCAAGATAATGCTGATCTTTTTAAGCATTGTTTCTTACTTCTAAAAGTCGTTTATTCCAATAAAAATTTAATTCAATTTTTTGCTAGCTTCTTAGAAACAAAGAATTATGAAATGTAGTTTTATTTTACGTATTTGTTGGCATAAAAAAAATTGAGCCGTTACATTTCTTTGTATTTTTAAATTAAAAGAAATTTATTTTTAAAATCCAAATATATGGGATGTAATTACCCTAAAGTTTTGATACACAAAAAAAGAATTTTACCAATGTGTTTAAAGTCTTCCACATTAATCTTGATACATTAGTGAAAAGAATACAAAAATCAATATTATTATTTTTTTTAATTCGCTTAGAAATGTACGACGAATTTATGTAGTTAAATTACTTAATTAATCTTCTCTAATAGTTATTTACATTGTTATAATTTTTAAAGTTTATTAATATAAAACTAAGCATTTAAAAATGTAAACAGTTTTGGATGTAGAAATGGATAAAAATATAATACAATAACACTCTTGGTTCTAACAATACTATAAAATCCTAACTTAAAACAAAAAGAGATATTACATTCTTTTTTTTAAAAAAGCTTTCAGTATTTCATGTTATAATAAATAAAAATCTTTTGATTCTTTCAAGAAAATGGAAGTTCTTGTTGTTCAGTCCTTCTTAAATATTTCTTTTACATTTTTACTGACAGAAAATCAGTATTTAGGCTACGCATTTTTTTTTTAATTTATTTTTACCTGTTAAATCATAAGAGGGCAAAAAAATTAAAAGATTAATTAGTAATATTTCCTTTAAATCAGCCAATTAATTTAATTGACATATATAAATATTCACAACTCTGAAGTAACTGACATTTTATGCTTAAAGTTTTTTATCATACAAATCTGTCTAATGTAATCGCGAATATTATCGTGAGATTATAACCCAAAACTTTAATTTTTAAAAATTTTACTATAATTATAATTATCCTGATTAAAAAAAATGATTAATTAATGTTACTATTTTAAGGCTATTCTTATCACGCATCTGTGTAGTTATTTTCTGATTAAATGCTATTCAAAATAAGAGTTTGAATAATTTCAAAATTTGATGAAATATCCCAAAATTTTACTTACAACTAATCATTTTTTTTCACAGCCCATTATAAATTGAGACTTCCGCGGTAACAGAAATATTTATTTGAAGAAGGAATAATATTTTATGTTCACTTATTTCCTCGAATAGTTTTCAATACAATACTTTAAAATAATTAATATTTATTCAGAGTAAGTAATTCAGTCTTAAGATATTATGTATATCATAATCCATAAAATAAATTATTTGGGAATAAGTTTATTGAATCAATTCTAAACTTTAAGATCAGAATACATTCGTACTACATAAATTGTCTTTCAATGAATACTAGCGATATGAATTCTATAAATTTACTGTTAGAATTTAAATTTATTTTTAAGACTTTATCAAAAGCAATCTAAGTTTTTACGAAACTTGAAATAAAATATTTTTATTTTGTTTATGGTGTGTACAATGTTTGAAATGGAAAGTTAATTAAAAATTCAAAACAAATTTACATTTCATATACTATAGAAATTTCAAGTACACACTGCAGTGCAAAAAATAAGTTACAAGTAGTTAACCGTAAATATACATTGTTTACATAAAATTATACAATTATTCTGCGTTTCGATCATTTGGAGAAATCCACTTGAGCACTCTATTTTAAACCTAAAGCAAATGTTTGTAGGATTTCTCTATAATAATTGTACATTAAAAAGCAATCAAAATTGAAATCGTGATATTTCAGCAAACAAATAACTTTAAAATGGTATTATAGAACTTAATTTATCTTAAAGTAAAATGTTTATAAAAGGTCGGGTTTTTTTAAAATTCCAGTTGCATGATCTTGAATATATACTTATAAACTCATTGCAAATACACCAATAAATACAATTATATACTTATAAATACAAGTTTCTGAAGTAATTTAATGATTTCTCATACTAAATGTGAGGAAATAGTACAGGAACTTAAAGATTCATAATGAAACTTTAGTTATTTAACATGTATTCTAATCGTGAACTAAGAAGCGAATAAAATCTTACGTAAAATTATCAAAAATAAGTCTTTTATTTAAATATATTTGATATTAACTATTTCAATTGTAGGTTGTACCATGTACAAGTCAGCTTCTTCTTAAATTCAAGTAAATTTTTTATGACTGAGAGTTTATGAACGACACTCGTAAAAGCTAAGTGTAGTTGGTACAGATTTTCTAAGAACACGAAAACAATTTTGTGAGAAATATGACATCTCTAAAAAAGAAAAAGAAAAACTGAATCATTTATAATACTAATAAACCTATCTGTCAGCCTATTTTTAAAAGCATCTTTAAGTTGGCTTAAGGATTTGCGAACTAAATACAGGGCTTTTATGTTCGCCTATTTACAGGTGCCGTAAAACAAAATTTAACGGATGATAACACAAATAATACCCCGAAAATTTCTGTCAGAACAAGGAGAAATTCAGAACAAGGAGCAATCAGCGAGGCAGCCAAACCTTATGTTGTGGAAACGTTTTGGGAATCATTAGAAAAGCAAGTTGAAGCTTTTCGACCTTCTTATGTAGGCCTTGATTCTTATAAACCTCGAAGAGTTCTTGGAGAGCCTTATGATTTAATACCAATGAAGCTACTTGACAACTCATTAAAAGATTTAGAACCTCATTGCCAAACGTGCATGACTATGGCAGGTGAATGCGCACAGTTTTAAAACGTTGCTCTTTATTATTACAGGGTTCCCCGCTCAAACAAATGCTCTGTAAAATTTCATCCGAAATCCTAATGGAATACTTATTACTAGAGCAAATAATTTTTTTGATACCTTATAAGGTATTAATATCTTTAGATGTCTATCTTCATTGAAGTTGATAACGCAGTCCAACATGAAATTAATACTTGCAAAAAATACATGAACTTTAACATAATCAATTAATCTCAATACAAACATAAATACCTGTGTACACACAGACGTGTGTGAGTGCGTGTATGTGTGTGTACGTGCGTGTGTGTGTGTGTAAATCACTAGTTTTAGAAATCTGCTCAGATCAACGTTTCCCACACTTCGAACTAATTGGGATATTCCTTACTAAGTATTCAATATCCATATAAGATAACTAAAGATCCTACATTCATTACCACGTGATCTGGATAATCCTTATTTTAACTTCGCAAAAAGGGAAAAGTTTCTCTCTTCTCTCCTAACCACTGAGGCGAGTAGCCATGTATTGCGTCTGCTTTCGTTACCCGATGTATCTGCCTTTCTTGTGTAAACAGAAATAAACTCAGTGAATTTAAATTTACTTCTTGAGACAGGACTGCTATGTATTAATTTTATATATATATATATATATATATATATATATGTAATTTTATTAAACTTTAATATTAATCATTCCTCAGATTTAAAAAGGCAGCCGATATTTTTGAAAAAACTGATTCAAAAATACTTGTGAAAAAGAGAATGCAAAACACACTTAATGTATCGATTTTAAAATCCCAAATTGTTACTTTTTTAAAATTAAAAAAAAATTCATGAAAAAAAAAGGAACCAAAGTAATTTTCCCTACATTTAGATGCTCATATAAGGTCAATCAGTATTTTGTTATTTACTTAACTTACGAGTGAATAATTAAAGATCACTATGCAATTTTTTCTTTAAATTTCTGATTTAATCCATACAATCTCCGAAGCTTTCTCGAATGAGCGAAATTAAAAATTCCTTGAGGAAAAGAACGTACAAGAAACGGAAGTGCGAAAAGGGGTTTTCGTCTGGAGATGTAACATTATTTCGTTGCATAGCTAAATAAATTCTGAAAACTGAAATTAGTGCAGAAAATGTGATTAAATAGTGAACTGATGGCTCGGGAAAGAACATATCTGGTGCGAAATGAAAACTGTCTTCAGAGACTGAAAACGTTTAATTTGTTTTGCGTCTTTGTGAAAAATATCTGCTTCTGAAATTGTCTGTATTTTAATGGAAAAGATCCGAGGCTATCAATCACACGTATTTTAAATAATTAGGATTTCACAACTTAGCCTAAAATAATAAAAAACAGCCATAACCGATAAATAAAAAATAATATGAAGAGAAACTGATAAAATGGATTATAGACAACATGGACTGTAATCTCAAGTGAAAAATATTTAAATCTTGTTTGACCAAATAGTCATAACTTATTGGCATGACCTTAGGAAAGAGAAAGATATCAGATGAAGCAGACGTTTTAAAGACGGATCTACGGATCTTAGCTGTTCTAGAAAGCGATTTCAACTAACTGCAAAACGGATCGAGCGTCTTTCTCAGAGCTCACATTAGTAAACAATCATAAAAAAAAAAAAAAAAAACATCAATACTTTGACGTAACTAGTTAATCAAATTCAGATCAATAGAGAATGTTTAGGCTTGTCTTAATATAATATATATATATATATAAATGGCAGGAAGTATTATTCATTTGAAGAGCTTGAGGAAAACATGCAGTTTAAGATTATATCGATTACTAATATTTGGAAAAAAAAATTGTTTCCTTAGAAAAGCTTATTGTCTTACTACGAAAGGTGGCCCTTAATGAATCAAATTATATCTATTTCACTAAAAATGTCTAGTGTTTTATTAAAATAAAATATCTGTTGTCTTTATAATTAAGAGAGCTTATGAATTGGCAAATTAATCATCATCAAATAAGCAGAAGAAAATTCTAATCACGTCCTAAATTAAGTAGGTGGTACTACTTTATAAGAAGCGCAACCCATTTCTGTAATTCATAAAACTTGAAAAAATCCCGTTTTCAATAGTGAGTTTATGATGATAAAATTGATGTTTATTTTGTTTATAATTTGTATTCTTATGCAATTAAAATGACTTTATCAATCTACTCGATAGCTGAAACTCTATAAATCTTACGACGGAAACAATTTTTAAATGAGGGAGGATATTAAGATGTTTTTTTTTTTTTTTTTTTTTTTTTTGCAATTTTAAAAAAGTCTTGATGATAAAGAAATGTGGTTCTTTTTTTAAAATAAGCACAACTTTATCCAGCCCATATAATGTTATACAAATCCAAGCAAAAATGTTGTATTTTGTACATTAGTGTAATGTAATTTGAAGGTGTAAAGTTTTTCAAACGATTTATATTTCTTATTGAAAGGTAAATATATAATTTCTTGTAAGGAAACATTTTTCATAAAGGCTTTGCGTGATGAATTCTACAAGGTTTCGATAAGTAAAATTGTAGTATAATTCAAATTCCACATATTCTTTAGGTCAGTTAATTAGGGAAAATCAAAACTATCAATTTATTTTATCCAAAGCAAAGACACACACACGCATAGAAAAGGGATTTGTGTGTGAACCAACCCTCTCTATCCAAGAAAAAAAACCGATAGTCAAAATGAAAGTTGAGAGTGACGTAAAATGACGATTTTCTACCGTTAGACCCTTTCCATTTTAAAATTAATTACCGCAAAATTTGTACACATGGTATAAAATTATATTTTTCTAATAAATACATTGACTTTTTTTCAAAATAATTGACAGTTTTAATGTAAGAGCATTATTTGTCGTAGCACAATATGATAAGATTTGAGCGGGATACCTTGTATTTTCTGCTCTTCCTTTATATTCTCTCTTATGCTTCAAAGATTTTACTTCCTAACTTTTTGCATGAGTAACACAAAAATTTTATTATTACAATTCAATTACAACAATCTTGATTACAAAAACTGATTACGAACAATGGCATTTGGATACATCTTTTCTTCTATGCTTGTAACTTCTTGTTTGCACTGCAGTTTGCTGAATACATATATTATTACCTTAACACGTGCTTCAGTCACTTTGCATGCTTTAAGTACAAAAAGAAATATACCATTATCTGTACCTTGACTCGTGGCTTTTGCAGCCAAAGCTGCCAACACAGCGGACAGTGAAGCTGCCGGCGTGCTTTACATGAGCGAGTTACTTTCGCCCTTCGCCCACCTGGAGAAGGAACTGGGCACTGGTCACTTCGACGACTCTCGTCGCTCGAAGGACGCTGTCCAGGACGGCATCACCAGGCTGCTGATGGACGTAGAGGACAGCTTAAATAAGCACGCCATCTTAGATTACACCCTCAAGATGAACCTCAGGGAGATAGGAGTACAGACGGACAATGACCCCATAACAGACGAAGCTCCAGAATATGCGGCAAGACCCCCGCCTTGTAAGAAACAGGAGATGATACCAGATATGAGTGTCTTTGAAGAAATCGACAAACATGCCACTGAAGTAAGTTTAATGTCGAATGATTACATGAAAAAATTAAGCATAAATAAGCCTAAATGATGTTGAAACGTATGCACTTTTTTAAAAGTTTTCAGCTTAAAACGCAATCATTACAATAGACACGAAGACTTTAATCATTTGAGAATTAATAAAAAGAGATCATGTCATTAGATTATTTTTGTTGTGAATGTAAACTTAGTAACCTTAGGGTTTTTTTTTTTTTTTTGGAAGAAAAACTAGATTCAGTGACAGTTGTAATATATTATCTTGATGACAGATTATTAAATGTGTTTAGTAAAATATTAGTTAAATTATTCCAACCACAAATGTCGCTTTGAGGAGTTTTTCTTTTTTTTCAAATACGTACAATGACTAAGGAATAAAATATTGTGAGTGAACAAAAGATTTTTGCATTTATCGTTGTAAATTAAGAAAAAGCATGTTGAAAAAAAAGCAATCATTTTGCTGTAACACACTGATCCAGTAAGATATTTTTTCTGAAGAAAAAAAAAACCCTTATATAATTTGTTTTTATTTACAAAACAAATATTTCAGGGTGTTTTTTGTGTTTTTTAGTAATAAAGAATTCAGAAAAACCTGTATATCCTTAATAGCAGAATAACGCTTAAAAAACCCCAAAAATATATATTTATGATTTGAAAATATCTTTAATTGTAAATTATTTTGTAATTATATGTTTTATTCCATTCAACTTCGTGTTACTGCTATTATGAAAAATAAATTTATCTGCTTTAGAAAAGCATTTCTTCCTTGAACATTTTATAAAAATACTATTAAAATTTAAATATTTTCCAAAAGACGTAAGTTTTATGAAAAGCGCCTTATAAGAATATTGAATTCTTAAATAAATTTTAGGCTCCAGAATCTACAAAATCTTCCCTAAGAAATCTGGTAAACTATTTATGTGCCGCTGCTGAAAATGAGCTTTTCAAGGTGCGAGCATTTTTCAGATGGATATCAAACAACATTACGTAAGTTAATTTTAAAATTATTCGAAATGAAATTTTAAATAATTTCTACAATAAGCGTACTGCGAAAGAAATTGTTCTCATAATTTTTGTAAACATATCATTCTCGTAAATTAGAATTAACAAATTCCAGTTTTTTGCCACATTTTGGTTAAGAGATTAAACACGGAAAATATAATTATCAAATATTATAAATATTGTGCTGCAAATTATAGGTATCTTTTTAATCACTTACATCAAAAATAATGTTATTTAAAATATAATTAAAGGTATGATTGGAAATATATGGATGTGAAACTGGGTGCCGATCAAGTTCTTGTTCAAGGAGAAGGTGTTTGCAAGGACTATTGCAAATTATTTGGAGAAATGTGCAAGTAAGTTTACTTTTTAAGGTATATATATATAAAGATATTAACTGTGCAATGCGAAAAACATTTTTATGAAACGCAAATATTTTTATTTACAAGAATATAAACTTTTTTTATATCACCATAAGTTTAAAAAAATATGATATATACAGATGGTATTTTCTCCCAAACTACACTAAAATTAGATTCATATTAATGAAAATAGGGTCTTCGATTGTTTTATCTTGATATTAATATCGCCAAAGATTCTGAAATGCGTCTATTATGAGATAAATAAAGAACTAAAAGTCAAATTTTGAAGGAACTTTTCAAAACACACCAATTTAAACAACAGCCAATTTTAACAGCAATTTCAAATAATTAATATAATAAGCAATTAATGTGGCACCGAGAGAGAGAATATGAACTTTATCTTTGCAGTGCTAAACTTGGCGATAAATTATATCGCCAAGCGTATTCACAGACAAATATAGTGCTTAAATTACATTAAAAGCTTTTCAGTCATTTAAAAACGCAATTACTTCAAAAATACAGATTTCACTTCGCAAATATAGATCTTATTACAAAAATTCCAAATATTTAAAAGTTTTTAATTAGCCACGAAAAAAAACCATATAAAATGATATTTACATTATACGTTTCTATTCCATATAAGTTTTCAATATTCATGTTGTTTCGACATAGAATTGACAGAAACTAAAGAGTGGAATTCATTTCGAATTCTCGAAGAAAATCAACGTTTCATATCACGCAAACCGATTCATCTCACGCAACTGAGCTTGACAACGGTCTTAACACCGGTCAACGATCCGACTACACGAATAGAACCATAAACTAAATTTCTGACGGGACTTTCTTCTAAAGCTTTCATAAGTCAGTAGTTAAAGAGCATAAAGATAGCATTAGCATCTTTTGTCGTAGGCAACGTAGAAATCACTTTCATGATATCTAGTGCAATTTTGAGGGCTTCGCATTATATTTTGAATATTGTAATATTACAATATTTAAAACATGCTCTACATTTTGTAGAAAGTAATTAACACGTACTCCACATATTATATTAGAAAATCAATAAATTTGTAACTTTCCGAAGTTTTTTCTTCACATATTCCTTATATATATATATATATATATATATATATCGATTTTAAATAATGAATAAAATTATCCCGTGATACTATACTGTAAATAAAATAATTACCCAAGGTTAGAGGAATAATTATTTTTTTGCCGTCTTATCTTCCAAGTATGTTATTTCAGAGATGAAAATCTTTTCAGGTGGAAGGCTTCATTGGATATTTTTTAATTAATTTTTTCAATGGATATATATATATATATATATATATATATATATAGTGATTAATCTAATTTTAAAATTAATTATTTCTTATCTTACGAGTATCTTTTTTTGAAGAAATAATGAATATTTTTAAGGTTGAATACCTTTCGTAATTTTTTTTTTCATTTCATTCACATCACACGCACACACTAAAAAATTTTAACTTTTACTTAACTTTAAACTTTACTTAAGGTTCTCTTTATATTTCACCTTTTCACTAAACTACTTTTCGTTTTTCACACGAAATAACTTATTATTACTT
The DNA here is from genome assembly GCA_019974015.1 of Nephila pilipes. NCBI lineage: Eukaryota > Metazoa > Arthropoda > Arachnida > Araneae > Nephilidae > Nephila > Nephila pilipes. The sequence goes on from BMAW01081247.1 coordinate 165,924, forward strand.
TATAACTTATTTTACATATTATTATAGATGATATAATTTATTATTACTTTAGAGCTCATAAATCATATCACTTTTTTTCTTCTTCACGGTAGTTTACTTAGCTAATTACTTTCACTTAACTTACTGTAGCGTACTTAGCTAGCTATTTTCCTTTAAAATTCGCATGAGATCAGACACACTTTTTAATAACAATAACAACTTAATTTATTCATTCAACACAGTTCCTGTTGCGTTACCTTGGTGATCAGTTCAGTTTACGGTTAGTACTCCATCACCCGCAATACATTTAATAGCAGTTCCTTTCGCGTTACCTTGGTGATTAGAGCAGTTTACAGTTAGCATTCAATCACTCTGCGATTCACAAATTTCTCGAGTATCAATTCGCTTGGAGATTTAGTCTGCTCTGCTCTCTGAGGGGATCGTATGATATCCCCTACTCTCCCCTTTACAAAAAACGCCCTTTACAGGCGGTCTTTAAGCACGGGAGATAACATACTACATTAGATAATTCGTAATTTAATAAGGCCTCTACTTGTGTATCTGTCGTCTAATAAACCCGTATCCAAGTTTTTTACTCTACTTTGAGTTTAATCTAAGTTCAAGTTCACTCATTCTTATCATCTTTAAACGATTAAAATATCTACAAAATGAATGTACTTCTGCAAATTATAGTTATATACATAAACAAAGGAGTTTAGTGTACTTCACATAAAGCTAATTTTAAAATATATTTTTCAAATTCACCTGATATTTCATCTGAGTATACGTGAAGTACTGGAAATTTGTTTTGAAAGAAAACAAAAGTTCGAAAGTGGACTGACAAAGGGCGCTGTGCTAGTCATAAGAGCATAATTAAACGACGGGACACCTGTTGTTGTGACTCTTTTTGTTCAAAGCTCATCCACCACGACAAGATGATGTCTCAGCGGATAGGAGAAAATCCATTTTTCACTGTCCTTAGGCTAAAAACCGTAGAAAAAGCAAAAAGTAATCAAATCACCAAGAAAAGGAAGTTGTGCATAAGCTACTACGACTTTCTCTAGAAAAGTTCAATATGCTGTCTACCGTTTTCTACCACAAGTTGAAAGAGCAAAACAGCATGTTTCACAACAGATGAAGTATATCTGTTGTGTTGTTGTGTATTTATTGCGTAATGCGTGTTTTCACTTCAGCAGAGTTCGAAATCGGAGACCCTTACACAACATGTTTTGTAACATGTCACCGAGAAATCGCAAAGGTTCACATAAGTCGGTCGTGATGACCAGGCTTCTGGGAAAGGGCGACAGATAATTCTGTCATTTCCAAATTTCTTGTTCAGCTGCTGCTTCACTGGATTTGAAATGTTCGGATGAGTTCCATCTTGCATAAGAATTTTGCTATCCAAACATTCGCGCTGTTGAAGTGCTTGAATGAGCTGGTTGCGGAAAAGAGATTCATAACGTGTACCTTTGACTGTACAGGTGGTAGAACCCGAAAGACCAATCTCCTCGAAAAAGAAAAGGCCAACGATAAATGCTGCTGCAAACTTGTCCTAAACAGTTACCTTTTGAGGATGAAGAGGCAACAATTGAATTTGAAATGAATCGTCTCTTGTCCTTGTTCTGCAATTTTGAGCATTGACAGAACCTTGGAGATGGAAATGGTCTTCATTTGTCCACAAAACATTCCATGGTCATACATTGTTCACTTCTATTCGATCAAGAAATTGCAAAACGAAATCTTCTCGTTTCGGTAGGTCAGCAAGAACCAACTCATGAACTAATGTAATCTTGAATAGATTGTATTGCAGGATATTTCGTAATATTTGACAAACCGTGCTGAAAGGCATATCTAAAGTTCGGGCAATTCCCCGTGCACTGCACATTCCCAAAGCACTGCTAGACATTTACTCCAATTCTGTAATCGCATCCTCCACTGACGTCAAAACAATTAATTTCCTCTCTGTGTCACATGACACGTCAATTGAACCCTCTCTTAGAATTTATAAATAAAGTTTTTCAAACGAATGCAATCATCGGACCAGAGCCTCTTTTTAAACCCTTTAATGTTCGAAATTTCTTCAATGCATTTACCTCACATTCAACGTTCTTGTATAAAACCTTCTCAAGCAGAGCCCAGTTTTTCAACTATAGAGTTATGATTAACTTCTCAGACACAGAATTACAGGAACTGCATGTGCTCCGCCTTTTTATTATACGAGTAATATGCGTCACATATTTTAATTAGGATCTTAAAATTCGCCTATATTTTACAGCAATAATTTTTAGCCTCTTATGAATAGTACATTTCTTTCTCTCTCTCTCTCTCTCTCTATCTATCTATCTATCTATCTATCTATCTATATATATATATATATATATATATATATATATATATATATATATATATATATATATATATATATATAATGAGTTAACAATAAAAGTTACAGCGACTGTTTATTGAGGCAAATATTTCAGAGGAATGATTGCATACCATAAATACACCATATCAGAAGTACATTTTATCTTTCAAGTTTTGAGATTCAACATCGAGAAAAAACGTTTTGATTTCTTCTTACTTCATTAGTAAGTTGTTAATTGATAAATATATGTTTAAGTCTTTAAAAATTTATGAACAAATTAAAATCGATTTCTTGCGGAGGCAGTCAATTCCAGCGATATTCCTAAAAGAAAATTCGTAAAATATATTACAGAATTAATAAAAGGGAAATAAAATTCAAGTTCTGAAGTATTTTAAATATTCTTTTTATCGTTACGTAAATCAAAACTTTTTTTCATCTTATTGATATGAATAAAATTTTCTCGTGCAATATTTTGCATCATTTCGTAGAGTGTCCAAAGACTATAAATGGCCACAGTTTCCTTACCTTATAACTTTTGATTGAAGAACACGGCGAAAAATTTTTTTGTCTATTCGCAAAGTGCATATCAAAAACTTTTTTAACACAAACAAAATTAATAAAGAAAGGTCCCTCCCTGTATTGCACCAATCTATATTTGAAAACTTCAGTGACATGGCATTGTGAAAAGTTGAGAAGTGAGATTTCAAAATGGGAAATGCGCGTTAACAGCTATGTGTGAACTTTAGTTCTTTGAAATAAAATCAGTTTCCATTACACAACATGGGTTCGGAAGTAATAACAGGAAAGATCCGCTTTCAGATCATTCGTCAAATGCCAAGCATTAGATGATTTAAATGAATTAAATAAAAATATGTTAATTGTGTCCGATAGCTATTCAGTGTTATCGGTAATTTAAAATTACAATATTAGATCACCAAAAGTCATTTATACAGTCGTATACTGAATTTCATTCAGTCGTATTTTCATTCAGACGATTCTGCTTTGAAACTCGAAAATGTTTGCAATAAACAGGAGGACTACCTTTCAAAATCGGTAATGGAGTCCAATGTCCATCGACTGGATTCCCCCTGAAGATATCAATTGCAATATTTTCAATGACAGGATGCAAAGAATCAATGAAAACTTTTATTCAAGCAAATATTTCGAAATTTTAGGATATATCACAATCATAGATATATCTCAATTGGATAAAAAGCAGAAGAGAGGAAATACTAAACACTCGAATTATCATAAAAATAATCATAACTTCAGAGCTTTTGCACAAATTCAATTAAAATGATTATGCAAAGTGTAGTACTTGTAGCCGTATCAGTTATTTGGAACATATTCTTTTAACTTGTAATAAATATGCGTCTCAAAGAAATCACCTTCGGAATCAACTCAAGATAGATTCACAGCGACGTATTACTTTCCAAGAACTTCTGGAAAAAATAGTAGTTAATATATAAATAGTCAGAACACTCTTGAAGAGAAAGAAATATTATAATTAAATTATAAATTAAAAGAATATTTTTAAGATGTTAATAGACTTTGTTGCTTTATATCCCAAGAAAGCAACCAATTAATCAATCGATTCAGATCATTCTATTCAAAATTGATTAAAGCATTTTCAGAAAACAACGTCTTAACCAAAAAGGGGTGGGAAGATCTGGCACCTCGCAGGAAGATGTTGATCTCGTTCACGAAATATTACACCCTGGATATCACATTGTCGGACTTTTTCTTGTAGGGAAATATGTCAAGGACATTATCTTCGAAACCATTTCTGCTCTCACTGCATGAACTCAAGCGCAGAATCGTTGCTGCTATACAAAGTACTACACAGCAAGTACTAGCGAACACTTGGTTGAGAATTGAGTTCTGTATCGAAGAGATAATTTCCACGAAAAGAGGAAGACTGCCACGTAGAAATTATTTAACTTTGTACCCCTAATGAATTAACCATTGTATAAACTTATTTAATACAAGTTTAATACTAGCTATTATTTGATAATAATCGTACTTTGGTTGATAACGTTTTGAATTGAAACTTTGCACATACATAACTATTTGTATTAAAAAATATTTGAGTAGTAAATTATGAATATGTAATAATACTTTTCGTCATTTCTTTAACCATAAGCTAAAGAAACTTCGACAATAATTTACGGAAACTCTATATTTCAATCATGATCATTTTACTACAAAGTCATATATTCAC
>BMAW01081247.1:174961-299094 GCA_019974015.1 Nephila pilipes
ATTCACTTAGATTTTCAGAAGAAACTATTAAGCAAGAGATTTTATATCTTCACAAGTAGAATTATTGAATTTTAAATATTCAAGAGCATCAAACCCTAGCTTCATACTGATTGGTCATGTGTTTTGCATATAATTGTTTCTGCACTAAAAATTTAAAAATATCTATCTCGAAATGGTTAGAAAATTCATTGAAGAAATCTTTTAAATAAATGGAATATTTTAAGTTTCTTCAAATATCCAAACTTTGAACCGTAAGAAAAAGTGAATAAATCGAGATTTCAAAGACTTGATTAGTCTGTATATTTTATAAAAGTCCCAAGTTTTAGCGGCACTTAAAAACTCCAATAATCACTCAATTCATCTGTGCTATTTTTCAAATAAGGAAATCCCATTTTCAAGACTGAACAAGAAAAGAGAAAATTATTAATGAAAAATAAAGCAACTAAGCCATGCAGCGAAATGCCAGCGGCGGCAACAGATGGCAGTATGGGTAGCTTGGCTTGGCTTAGCTTTGGTATGGTACTAAGATTTGATCTAAGGTTAGGGGGAAATGTTTTAAAACAGGTGATTTATGCACTCGTGTTGTTGCTTCTTCTTCTTCTTTTTTTTTTTTTTTTTTTTTTAATTCTTTTCTTACCAAATTTCATGTAAATCAATAACTTTTTTTTTTTAAATCGAATATTTAAATTGAAGCATTAATTGTTTGAATTCGATTCCTTGCTTGAGATGTATTCTATTAAGGATTGTCCGAAGTAACAATATGCTAAATTACAAAAAGTAAAAAAGTCACCAAATTTGACGGGAAATAAACAAACTTGACTTCCGGGAGTATAAGCTAATTGTTCCAATGTTTTTGTTATAGTTATCACGTGAGATTCCTATTTTGCAATGCTAATTCATCTTTAATGTTTTAACATAAGATGTGTTTTCTTGCAGATACAATGCATAAGTCTGCAATATATAATTTTCAATGTAATTGCATGAATATCCAACTAAAATTTAGTTTTTATTTCATTATTTTGTACTTTCTAACATTCATTCAATACATTGAGTATATTTACGGTGATTTTTAACATTTTGTGCACGTCTTATGATTTCCATGTTACGACGCCTATGTTCAGGGAAATTTATTACTTTTGGCGATATTGAAAGTAAACTATCGGGCAACACTAATTTGGCAATATTAACGATCATAACTTATGATAAATATAGATATTTCAGCCATCTTTTTAAAAAGTCGACAAAATCGCCAATCTGCACCCTATAAGTAATTTTTACTGCATATTTTCCGTTTGGCTAAAAAAATTCGAATTCTCACAATTGATAATTATTTAAATTACATTTTTTCTAAAAATACTGATGTAACCAAGTGTTTAAATTACATCTTTATGTAACAAATATGAATCTGAAACTATAATAAATTTATAAACAAAAATATAGCAACACTTAATCTTGCTAATTATGTTACAACATAGCGGCGAAACTAGGGATACTGTTCATAGAATATTACTTATTTCTTACATCACTGATTTTATTGAAATTTAAATTATGATTTTCTTCAATCAGGTCTTCAATAACATTAATAATTTTAGAAATTAGCTTACATATAATATTCAATAATTATTTGATGTAACCTACTCCTTAGTAAAGCCCCAGTTGTTTTTCAATAGAACTCTTCTATAACTTTCATTATTTCTTGTTCAGTAAAGTTTTGAGCTATACCGGCTTTCACGTGCAATAGTTGTCTTCTCAAATTAGTCGTAAGTTGCATTTGTTTGATTACCACTTCACGAAGTTCAGATTTTTGCCTTGCCAGAAGTTTGTTTGATTCAGTCAATTCTTCAATTTCTTTCTGACTAGTTATTTGAGCATTTTTGCCACCAAAACTAACATCCTCTAATTTAGATTTCAGTTTGTCTTTTTGCTCCGATGTTTGGCTTAATCGTTTTTCTAAATCAGCTATGATACTATCGTCCTTCTTTTTCACTTGCTTCAACTGTGTATTGAATGTATTTGCTGCAGTTAGTTCGTGTACTATTCTTTCGTAATTCTTGGATAGGTCATCTAAGCTTTTTAACAATTTGTCATTTTTCTGTTCCAAGCGCAAACATTTCTTTTTCGATTCGGCGTAACTCTGTTCGGTTTCTTTTAAGCGTTTTTCTAACGAGATTAAAGTATCTTCGTTCTCAACACATTGTCGAATTAGAGTTTTCATTTCTTCCTTAATACATCCCAAACCTGATTCTAATAAATAATTCGGATCTTTGTCACCTGATGCATTATTCAAAACTGTATCGAATATCTCATTAACTATAGAAAGAGAAAGAGGTCTGAGATTTTCGCTGGATTGTAATTTTCTATCCATTGTCTTAGTAATACTGATGCTTGATACACTGCTTTTCCCATCTAATTCAAGAGATTTTTTGGCTTTATCATGCAAAGGAGTCTTTTTTCGTTGTCTTTGAAGGGATGCCTTTTTCGTATAGACTTTTGCCTTTGCTGATCCTTTATCTGACGAAACGTCAGTCGTAGAGTTATCAGTGGTTTTCGGACTTTGTAAATCTCTGTTTTTACCTTTCCCATTTAGTTTGTCTCGTTGGCGGCTTGTCATTTTTTCAGGTGTTTTTAAATTAATTTGGATATCCATAGTTATTTCTCTTTAATCACAATGCTAATTACTGGAAATATTTCGATTTATTTTACAGCATTTCTACATTATCGTGGCTTATAAACAAAAATGTCATATCGTTCATTCAAGTGTGGTACTTATTTTTGTTGATATAGTGAAAAATATTACTCATATATATATAAATATATGAGATTCGGGCAAAAAAAATCATTTGCAATTTTTAAAAGTAAACTATAATTATTTTGTGAACAAAATCGTAAAACGTGCTAATTAAATATAAGATAGCGTGCATTAAAATTTAAACATTTCATTATATTAGTAACTATCATAAATAATTTCATTCAACCAAGACATTTTTCAAGACCACGTATTTTATATTAAGTGACTTCTTGAAGAGATTAGCTTGTGATGTTGGGCTATTTGAGATTTTCTCATTATTAACCTCGGAGACTTCTATCGAGTTTAATTGCATAAAATTAGAATTGCTTCCCAACAAAAATGAAACGTGATTAGGTAAATTATATCAAGGAAGAGATAAAGTGAAGTTATTTAGATTTCATGATATATAAATTATGTGCAAGTAAGGGGGAAACGAGAAAAGAGGTAGAGGATAAGGATTGGCAGTCTGAGCATTTTTACTGGTCTATATTTTACTAGTCAGTTATTCTGTTAGTTTGGTTGATCAGACGGAATTCGAATTCTACTACCGCACTAATCTACATAGTAACTATCAAAAATAATGTTGAAATCAATAATGAGTAGATTGGCTTAATATATTAAATTTAAATATAGCGTGAGAGACGAATAATAGTAGACAAACAAGTCAAAAGAAATGGATCCTACCCTTTATGACTTTCGCAATTCTCTTTTCATTTCGACAAAAATAGTATCAATGTTAATAGCTCAAAAGAAACCAAATTATGTTGTCAATTTATATAAATATTAAGTATTTATTTACTAACATAAGAAAAACGCATTTTCTTAATTTTTATACATATAGGATTGCAGTTTAAATCGAAATAAAGATCTATATGAAAGGAAAAAAGCTTTAGAAAAAGGAAAAAGAAAAACTGCATTCGTAATAGCTGTAGTTAGAATTCATTATCGAACAGCGAAACAAAAATATCAGTTTAGATAATTACTCGTATATAGGTATCTGAGAATAATTAAACACACAAACAACAATGTTTCGAAAAAAGTAATGCGATAATCCTATGAAAAACTTCAATAAAAGGATGAAAGTTTTTTTTTTTTATTATTATTATTTATTATTTATTTACGATTTCGTCCTTTTCCATAACTCCGTTGAATTCCTTTTCCGTTTAAAACAAATAATACATTATTGGTGCCAAATTGACGCATTTTCACTTGTTTCTTTTCACCACAATTGACGAATGCTTATTGAAAAATATCCCCCAGTTCATGACATTCTCAATAATTTGCCTACTCTATGTGGTATTCTTAACACTTGACTGAATGATTGGCTTTACGGAATATAGAGGGGGAAAGGCTATTATCCCCTTTAATATATTCTTTGAATTTAATAAATATCCAAAATATTTCCTTTCCAGCAAGAAAATTTTGAATGCTTGTTTATTAGCTACTGTATTTTCCAAAAACTCTTTGAAAATAATATGGTGCTGTGAGTCTATCTATACATATTTGTTTTATGTATCTATTAAAATACATAAAACAAATTTCAAATCATTGATATGGTTACAGGTTCTACACATTGCATTATGTGGATTTGTGCGAGAAAACCCGGAAATTATGACCATTTTGTTGATGATGCGAATTTTCTTGTTTTGTACCACTTGTTTTAGCATTACTATGGGATAATAAAGAAAAAATTATTTCTAAATTAATTTTAATAACTATTTCTAGTAATTTAAAGATAATTTAAGATTAATTAATGCTAGAATAACTGGAGTCCTTTTGACCCCAGAGTTATTTTGAGAAGCGATTATTCCTACAACATTTATGTCAGCTCAAACAGGAAACGAGTCCAAACTAAATGAGCGACGTATAGTGTCGGAAACACACCGAAAAAATAACAGTTTTTGACGGATAGGCTTTAACGGGAAAGAGCCACTTTGTTAATGCAGAACTTAACAGTAATCGATCGAAATATATCCGTCATAATGAAAATAATAAAAATTGAGATTATAATTAATTTGAATTAAAACAAAGATTTAAAAATTTTAGGATTTCGAAAGGTTCGATGTGGAAAAGACGGGAAAAATAAGGGGGGAAAGCAGAAAAAAATTGCATAAAAACTATGAACAGTTCAATTTATTAACGTTCCTAAAAATTCAAAATTTTTTAAAATATAAAGGATTGTATTTCGTTGGTCAAACGACCGCATTCTTTTTTTGGCTTCCAATTACATATGGCAATCAATTATAGTTATCTTTGCAATATAAGCGATACGTATAATACGCGGATTTAGCATGTCAATGTCACTATAGTTACAGCATCGAAAAAAGTGTATTTATAATTACACCAATACGCACAAGAAATATATATAACTATATTTTCAACATAAGGAAATACTTTAGAAAGACACACGATAAAAAGCATTGGCAATGCAAATTTCTTAGATACTTAACACACACATAAATGTTTTTTTTTTTTTTTTTTTTTTTTTTTTTTTTGCTTCCAAAACCCAAAATACTCATAAGAAATCTCAATTAGCACCTTGTAAGAAAAAGAGCTATTAAGAACATAAGTTGGTCGAAATTTTTTTTCATTCTCAAAACGAAAGGACAAATTAATTTCAATATTTAAAATTTTTGAGAAAAAAAATATTAAAAACCTCATGTCTGAGGGAAGGAATCTAAAATTTAAAAGCATATCTCTCAAAAATTATTTAAATATTCATTTGAATAAAAGCCATTTATTTCGTAAAAGATAAAAACACAACAAAACTGTTTTAACAATCCTGACAATCTCATTAATTCTGCTTATGTTTTAATGACAGTTATCGCTTAAGCGATAATTAACTGCTCTTATTTATTAATAGCCTCTAAAGGTATTCAAAACTTTAAGGCTTCCGACTGTCGACTATTTTGATTTTGTGAACGTAATGTTAATCTGTGGAATTCCTGCAACCGCTTCCTCAAATCTTTACTATTTGATCAATTTGAATGCATTCCCGATAAAAGGTCAGAGTCCAACCGCTCTGAGCACTCCAGCAAATTTCGTCCCATTGGAATGCAAAAAAGTGCATCCGAAAGAACAAAAAATAATGAAGGTTTCGGAGGGAATACATTTTCTCCTCGATTTTCGAAAATATTTTAGATTATTTTTAAAGGTCAGATAATCTACAAAAGAATAATTAAAATAAGAGAGAATATTCTTAAGAATCGGAGGGAAAATGTAATTCCGTTATTTTTTGCTCTTTGAGATGCACTTTTTTATATTCAAAAAAGATAAAGTGGTAAAGATTTGAGGGCCATATTAGAAATTTCATAGGATTAATATAACGTTCACGGAATCAAAATAGCCGGTAGACGGGAGCCTTAACGCTTAGATGGAGTACACGTCCAGATGCTAAGTTGATTTTTTTAGCCCCCTTAATATGTTCGACAATTAGCCTTAACATGGCAATTAGTATGCAATAAATTCACATAAAAATGCTCATCGCCAAAAAAGGCACCTATCAGGACCTACACTACATCAGTTCCCAGTTTAAAATACATTTCAAAAAACGAACAAATTCACTCATTGAATATAAGGATATGGATGGGAAATATAAAGTAATTATATTTATAAATTAATGAAAATTTAGAATTCGAGAAAATATAGTAAGCAGAAACACACAGTGAACAAAAAACTTCAGAATTAAGGTATCTCTTGCGGTACTTTCTTACAATAGATCTTCTAGACGAAATAAAAGAAAACAGAATGTCACTGAAATTTTATATTTATTGTAGCTTTAATATCAAAAATAGAAGTATGTAGTTTTACAGAGTTTGTCCAAAATGGGTCCTTCTTTAAAATAAATTACAATAATAAAAATAATAATAACCATTTGAAATGCTCATTAAAGTTTTGTTTTATTGATATGAAACACGTTTACCTTATTTTAACAAAATTATTAGTATGATATTTGTTGCTGATTTCTTGGAAAATAGAAAGCAGCAAATCAATATTGTTCGCAAGTAGTCATCGTTTGTTTTTTCTTTGTTCGTGATTGGAAGGAGAATCAGAATAAATAAACGAATACAACAAACGTAAAATGTCTTAGTTAACCACTTCACATTTCCGCGGATCACCAATCGACAATAATGATTTACAAATATGCCCAAAATGTCAAATCCATCAAATCTACCCGTTATATTCTTTCAGATGTTATAATTTTAAAGCTAGGAACGTTATACAGATTGGCAATTGAGAAAAAATCGATAAAAATACATATATCGAATATTAAAACAAGTTATTTAAACGTCGTGTGTTTTCTTCTACAGATTGGCAAACATTCGAGTAAAGCGTATTCACGGATTCGCAAAAGGCTTTGATTACCGGCCAGGTCATCAGTTCCATCCTGGAGAAGATATCACGCATGCCTGGAATGCTGTATTTATATTTGGAGCTTGGCGTCTGATCGACGTAACTTGGGGGACAGGTATTAATTTTATGATAAATATTATTTTGAAAATCTCATTTATCAACCCTTTTGAAATTCTATACGTAGTATTAATCTAGCGTTTTTGTTTATGCTACCCAAATCACGACTATTGTAGTTAATTGATTACAGTATAATAAATTTGAAAGAACGTAAGAGGAAATATTTCCATCAGCTAAATGTTTACTTGAAACATTAAAAATATTCTGTAATAGTTTTAATGTTACATTAAAGAAAGTGACAGTTGAAGGGATTGATTGATTCTTTAGTAACATCGCATTTAGAGACAACACGATGGCTATTGGCAACAGACCTCATAATTTTGAACCTCGGTCAAGTGGCGAGAACGACACCTGAACCGGCACACAAATCACCAAAATCCCACATCACTCCAACGTGAGGATATTGAGTTGCGACACATTTAACGCTGATCAGCCACAATGCGCGACGGATCTTCAACAGCATCGGGACTCGAGTCCATGACTCAACGGAAACATCGCCTACCGCGAGCTCTTAACCATGATTATTTGACGTCGGAGGGTTCAGAGTTCTGAACTATATATATATATATATATATATTCATGAATAATGATCATAAATAATTAAATTATGAATACTTTTTGATAAATAAATGTAGTTCAATAATTTAAAAAAAAGTTCTATGCAAAGTTTTACAAAGTACAGATTTAGCCATCCAAGGTGCACTTTTTTTATAATTATTATTGAATTACTCAATTAAATATAAGAATTAAAGTAAACGATGAAATATCGAGAAATGGACAATAGTAAACTTTTCCGATATTAAAAATAAAAAAATGAAAAATTATTAAATTGAATATATTTAAGCAAAATATAATTAAAATTGAAGCAAACAATTAAAAAAAATTGAAAAGTGATCAGGTACGCCAAAACGCCCTATCTAAAACAATAGTCCCTTCGGTGGCTAATTATAAAGTGAAGAATTTTTACATTCTTAACAGGCAATGAAATTAAATTTTTTAATTGTACTTAATATCAGGTCTATTTATTGACAAAAAATAGTGAATTATGAAGAACACGAACCTTGGTGATAACTTAAACTGACTGGAAGGCAATAAAAAAAATGAATGATGATGAAAAAATGATTGATAAAATCGCTTTAATTTTGGGTCTAAAGAGTTATCTGTAAGTGTTTTGACTAGTCGTCAAAAATAAAAAGACATTCTTAATGACTTTAGCAATTCGTATCGCAGCTGACAACATTAGTGTGAATGTTAACACCTCAAAAAGAACTAAATTATGTTATTAGAATAATTATAGTTAATTAACTTCTTTCTTTCTCCTTCTCTCTCCATATAGCGAATTTCATCATTACAGATTTTTTTTCGAGCGTCTCTAAATATCTAGTCATATTTTATGATGAGAAATCAAATATACATCCAAAAACGTGTTCTACGCTTAGTTTTTTTTTTTTTTTTAATTTTGTAAAACTCTACTCAAAGTTTCCAAATTATGGAGACTTTAAAAATGGATATCTTAGCGTTAAATTAGTATTTCAAACATTTGACGATAAATTAATTTTTATTCAACACTTTTCAAAGCTTTTTACACCAAAAAGTAATTACATAAAAGGTAATTATCTGCCTAAATAATATTTTTTAAAAATCGAAAAACGTAATATTACTAAAAAATGGAAATTATTCTATACAATTATGAAGTAAAATGATTTGTAACATTCAAAATCATTCAGGTATTTAGATTCTCTGTATATTGAAACCTCGCATATAATTAACGAAATATTCAAGGTCGGATTTATGAACGGAAATTCATAATTTAATTTAATGAACTTTAAATTTACTTATACTAAGAAAAAATTCAGTCAACTTACAAAGTGATGTTTGGAAATGGAAAAATTTTGTAAATCGTTTGCGCGAAATAATATAGTATATGGCCACTAAAAGTTTTTTTCGCATGTATATGATCAAATTCGAATGAAATTTTCAACAGTACTTTTGGATCATTTCCTATTTAATTTTGTGAAAAAAAATATTGACATCCATAAAGAAAAAATTATTTTTTGAAATGTATTATGTTCGTTTAATTAATTAGTTTATCCATTAACATCATAATTTGATATTCCCTTTCAGTTAATGGTTTCTAATTAGGCTCTGCTATGGTGTAAAATTTACTAAGGATTTCTTTTATTATTATTATTATTATAATTAGTATTATTATTATTGACAACAGTATAAAACATTTGCAGTGAAAATGATTTCGTCATGTTGTTAATTAGCCACCAAAGGGGTCTTATTGTAACTGACCACGTTTCAAAATTTCTTATGTTAGAAGTTGTTGTGCATATGTTTGCTTTCAATGGTAATGAACATAATTTTCAAAAATATGTCATTATAAATTTCTTTTAAATTTTTTATTGGATTAAAATAAAACACATATATAATTAAGCCTTATTTACCCATAAATTAAAGTATTACATTGATCTTATGTAATCCGGAATCAAGGAATGACTGAAAACTAATAAAAGTATTCAAAATTTTAAGGCAGTTGGGGAGGTAGGCATTTTTTCTTTTTTTTTTTTTTTTTGTCTCGAGATTTTCGAACTACTTCTTTTTAATTTAGCTTTCTTCTTGGGATGTTTTGGAGTCAAATGATTTTAATATTGATTTGCCATTATTATCCAACAAAGAGGCTTTTGTAATAGGTCATGTTATATAAAAAATAAAATTAAAACAAATTATTTAATGCATTTCAAAGAAAGAATACCTTTGGTGACTAAATATCTTCTTCGCAACACAATACACTAAACAATTTTTTATTGAAACTAAGCTAGCATACCCGTTTAATATCAATTAATTTGAATTGTCTTCTATTTCATTTTAATTTACACCAAAGCCGCTTTTACATATAATATATAATTTTTTGATAATGAATACATTTTATATTAAGTTTAATAAGACATTATAATTTAATTTCATGTTAAAAGACTAAACAGTTTTGCTATTTAATGTATAATTTTCTTATTTCAAGCCAATATTAAAAGAGTGATAACCTTTTTTTCCACTTGCGATAAAAATTAAAAAACTTATTAAATGCATCTTATTTTTTAAATTTTATGTGTGTATTTAAATTTGAAAAATTACAGGGGCTATGAAAAGTAAATATACAAATTATTATTATTTGCTCTAAGAAGAACTGCAGTTTACACAAAAAGGAAGCAAAATATGGTACAGATTTGTATATTCTATTACGGAGAAGTAAATGAAGTTCGATAGAAATTTATATTCGTCGGAACTATTTCCAAATAGTGTGAAGTGAGAATTTCGGTAATAAAGTTGGTTATTCTGTTTAGTAGCCACAATTACGTTAGATTTGGTGAGTGTTTACTGGGTTTTATGTACTTTTCTGGAAATTTTTACCAAATTTGTGAAGTCGAGAAATAAGTTTCGAGTTTTTCTTAGGTCGCCAGGTCAAAAAGATTGCCAATGAGGGATAGTATCAAGTCTGCTCTGTAACTTAATATTATTTATTATATAATTATATTTCATTGTAATAAACCTTTTATAATTGTTTCATAACATAATTATGCATGCTATAATTACTTAGTTTACTCGTATTCCTTTTCATAAAGCGAAAATGTATAGTAAATCCTTAAGAAAAAAATAATAAATTCCATGGATGCGAATGATAAAATGACTTCAAAACCAACTTAATTTATTTAAAAAAGAACAAAATATTCCAATACCTCAGATTTAAAGGAATTCAGAAAAAATTGTGATCTACAAGTACGACTGGAAGAATGAAAAAAAAAAGCTATTTGAAACATTCATTACAACAAATGTTTGAAGCTATTTATCAATCAGCAATTATCAAATTATAAAAAAAATAATTAATTAAAAATAATATATTTCATACATACGAAGCGATCGTATTTTACTTGTCTGATTCTGAATACATATGGCACCCCACTACAATTGTGTTTCCGATTGAGGTTACCCTATTGGTGCAATGAAATAAGGATTTTCACCAAACCATCATGTTGCTTAAAGATTATGAGCGAAATCGAAATATAATTAAATAAATAAATGAAATACAAATTAATGTCAATTTACAACATTATCAAAAAAATTTGCTTTAAAATACGCCAAGGTGAAAGCTGATTAAGAAGAAATTGACTGACTCAACAACA
This sequence comes from Nephila pilipes, assembly GCA_019974015.1. Taxonomy (NCBI): domain Eukaryota; kingdom Metazoa; phylum Arthropoda; class Arachnida; order Araneae; family Nephilidae; genus Nephila; species Nephila pilipes. The sequence continues at coordinate 186,401 of BMAW01081247.1, forward strand.
ATGATTCATAAAATTTGGAATAACTTTTGACGTTATTTTCAGTCATTTCTCAAACTCCTCGGGATCGTATAAATTAAGACACATCAACTGATGTATAAGTAAAAACATAACTTTTTTCTTGAGTTTTAAAGTTTAAGGAATATTTATTATTATTACAGTACATTTTTGATATTTAAATTCAATACTGGTGAATGCAGGAATGAATGGTAATACAAACACACAGAAAGACTTTCGACTGAATATATAAATGAACAATTTAGGTATGGAAACTCAGGCAATAAATTTGGAAATCTAACGAAAATAATTTCTATGGTTATTGGAAACAGCATTGAAGAAATTTAAATTCTCAATAATGAATTGAGTCTTCCGTTTACGGGTCATTTTGATTTCGTGAACGTAATGTTAATCCTATTGAACTTCTACCGTCCTCAAATAAGTACAATTTCATCCATTTGAATGCAAGAAAAAAAACTTGCCTCCGAAAGAGCAAAAAATAATGAAGGTTTCTACGTAATTACATTTTTCCTCCCATTTTCGAAAATGTTTTAGAATATTTCTTAAAGACCTGAAAATCCTCAAGTGAATAATTAAAATAAGGATAAAAATACATTTAAAAATCAAAAACAAAAATAATTCCGCAGAAATCTTCATTGTCTTTTGCTCTTTTGGATACAGATTTTTCCATACAAATAGATAAATAGTAAAGATAGAACTGCAGTAGAAACAGGTTAACATTACGTAGGGTTAATATTACGTTCACGAAATCAAAATGACCAGTAGACGGGAACTTAAACATAAACGATATGCTGGCAAACTTTTATTTCATATTAAAAGGACAAATAAAATGCATTAGGGTAGAATATGCAATTAATATATATATATTGTTGTATATTCAGCAACAGATATATGTTAGTTTCATACTCTCCAACTAATATCCTTAATATACTATCTTTAAAATTGTAAAATATAGAAAACATAGAACAAACATGAAATATTACTCAATATAATATAATTTTTAGGAAACTTAAAATGTAGGTTGATTTTTCTTCATCCAATAATAATAATTACTATGGACCATTTTCAATTAATTTTCTCAGCGAAGAAGATAACTTTTTTATTAAACTATTACGCATATTTCTAAATTACTTAGGATTATAAAATCATTCAAAAATATGACCCCAGTTGCAGACAATATTCCAGAAACTTTCTTGATGAAATCGAGTCATAATAAACGTAATATTGTTTTAAACTACTTTTAACTATTACTGGACAATGCAATAATTCCGAATCTTAGAAGCACGCATTTATTCTACAGATTCCGAAAAATCCTGTAAATATAAAACCCAAATTGCTTGATATAAACCAGTAGCAATAATTTCATACATTTTGAAAACATTTGGAAGAATTTTAGCCAATCGAATTTCCTACTTTCTGATTGCAGAACAAACACTCTGTTCTTAAATATCATCAAAAAAGACATTACAAAGAAAAAGCACAATAAATCCATAGTTTTAACACTTTGATTACCTCAAATTCAAGAAAGAAATTGTTAGTCATTGGGAAAAAATTCTTATGAAAGGATCAATTTTATATAATATATACATATGAATGATACACTGAAACATTAGAATCAATAGTCGAATACTCAATTTATGTTAATGACATATTCTCTAATTGTTCAAATCAGTTTCTGAGTATAATGTGTAGAAAATTGTAAGATACCAAGGAGAGTTTATAAAAGTTGTAAACATTGGAAACTCATCTTAAGTTCTAATGAAGCTCGATCGCGGAGATTTCGAACAAAAAAAATTCAAAAACTTGTCCAAATATTACGTTGGCTTGGTTCCCAGTTTCATGGCAAACTTCCATTGAATATTTAGCAGAGTATTTTTCCAAATGGAATTAAAATATCTTGATTGTGCATCAAACGAAAAATAAAACTTTGAAAAAAGATTAGGGTTCATAGAAATAAGGCATATATTAGCGTAATGGTGCTAAAACAGATCAACTAATCATACTTATCAACAACAACAAACGCAGAATTTTTATTAGGTTTGTCGTATCATAAATATCTGGTCTGATAATAAGATGAAGCCTTTCAGTATCATACAAGTAAAAGCTCGTCGAGTCACAATGGATTCTAAACACTGAGCTTTAAAATTAGCTGTACAAGCAGTTCCATCCATTAAAGTAAGATAAGCAACAACAAAAATTCATAATTTAAATATCAAATGAAATTTTTTTTCACAATGCATCAGGACAGTCATGGAACAATTAACCTAAAAATAATAGAGGATGATAAAATAATGAAACCAATATACTTAACACTTTGAATGTTCACAATGAACAATTAGTATCAGTTCCAAAACTAATGTATTTCATAGAGCTTCCATGTATAATACATAATATACTAAAGAATTAATTTTTTCCAATATAAAAACTTAAAATACCTTTAACGTATAATGTGATAAAATAGTCAATTATCATTTCCAAGATTTTTTTAATTTCTAAAAATATTTAATTTGGCTTTTTGAAATATAATATGCTTCAAAAAAATCAAATACAACATTAATTGTAGTAATTACGGGGGGGAAATAACTTTTTTCATATAAAATAAAACACAACTCTATTTTTATGGAAGAAGCACAAGCTATTCGGCAGGCTTTACATGATCTAATAGATCCAAACAAAAAATCTGCTAATTTTGTCAGATAATTACTCTATTCTACATGCGTTTCAAAAAAGAAATTACTCTATTCAGTCCCTAAAAATAAGTCACTAATTAGCAGGTAAGATTTTCATATAATCTATTTTTTTAAAAAAAAATATTTAATGTTGTTTTGGAAAGCAAAATCACAAAGTACGCCAAAAAAAAAAGTTTATTTTCATTAGCATCAATCACAATCTCTAGTGCATTGAAATTTTCAAGAAAGTAATCTAAATCAGCCTCTTTCTAAATCGTTAAACTAGATTATACTTAGGAAAGAAAAAAGCATGATCACGCCTTGAAAATATATAAAAGCTATTTATAGAGACTATTGTGTTGCTGTTATTATTTTCCCTTAGTTAAGCTGTAATTTAGGTGATGGGACAATATTATGTAAAACATGAAGCAAGTAAATATTGATCTTTTTGAAGATGTTATTTTGAGAAATAGTTAATCGCGCTTTAATTGGATGAGAGTCGCAGGGGATGTGTTGCAAGTATAATATTGAAAGTTTTTTTTTTTTATATATTCTTCTCATAAAAATGGCGCGTTAAAAGGGTGTCCTTTTCCGAATCTGATGGTAATATTATATTAAAAAATGATAATTAATAACATATTTCTTAAAAATTGAAATATAAAAATGTGAATCTCATTTTAAAAGTCTCTCAGATCAACTCTCGAAGATACAATTCAGCTATCGCTGGAATACTCTTTAACTTAAGATAATTAGTTTCAGCCATTCGATAATAATTATTACAATTTTGCCTGTAAATTCTACAACATGGAATTCCACAATAGAAATTATAAAGCTTCTTAAATTTTAATATCAGATTAATATTATGAGTGATTAGTCTACAATCAAAACAATTTAGTTAGCATGATTTTTGAGATCCCATTTGCAATCGGAAACAAAGAAAAATATGTCGACTGTTACTGTTTTAAATATTTCTTTCATAACCTACCATCACATATACAAAATAATATTATAATTTGTTCCTATAATTATAGTGATATTTTACTTTGTATCATCAGAAAAATCAAGTACTCGGAAATGAGCAAAAATAATAATTTTGTAACTATATCATAAAAAACTCCCTGTTTAATTAGAAGAAATATTTTGGCCCAAGGAAAATAATATATCAGTATAATTACATGCATTTTAGTTATGAATACTTAAAGTACCAATAGACATTTAGTAATATTTTAGAATGCTATATGAATAATTTCTATTACAGCTTCGTTCCACAAGCACTTTAATGATTATAGAAAATTGAAACAATTACTTTTATAAAGCAGTTTTCATCTTTAAAAAAATTATACATACCCTCATTAACAATGAAAACAGAAACAGAAGTGGTTATTATTTTAATATTATCATAATAAAGTACCGTAATTCAAAATTCGAAAGAAAAGATTTTTGAAGCACATTTGTGCCATAGTGTCTGGAATAATAACGAATTAAAATAAAATAACGAAGTTTGACCATTTATCACTCATTTCGATTTCATTTTTAACTCCCAATATAGCAAAACATATCACTGTTTGCATAATACATGTATGAATATTATGAGTAATGAGTCGAACATAAAGTATAAGAAAGAAATTCTATTAGAACACAATGTAATGGAAGAAACTAGTTCCACAAACGATATCTTACAGAAGACGAGCTTAAAAAAGAAGAAATAGATATTTTATTGTTCTTCCAGACGATTTGACAGTTGTCATCTAACATCAGAACTCGATAGGTCTTTTATTCTTTCTGTCACCGAGCTATTTCGAATGAAATGAGCGGTGGGACAGATAATTCCAAAAGCCCCATACCCGAAATTATTTCCACAATGTCTTTTTCTCACGTGACTATGTGATTGATTGTGGGCGATTGGCTGTTCTCGCTTTAGTTGGCACAGTCACGCTTAGGAAGCCAGTCGTGAAGACGGCCTTCGTACTAGAATCTGTTTGGGTCAAAATGGCCCAATTCATATTCTTCATTTGTAGAACTTTATTAAAATTCAGTGATAGAAATAGTCAGACAGAGTATTTTCCTGTCTGAAACGGAAATGTATTATTTTTGTATTTCGTAATGCATAGAAACAATTTTGCAAGTGACAGTGTCTCGCGATATAATAAATTTGACTCTTATTTTTCAATTGAAGGCTTGAGGAACTTGAGTTATAGAATCCGATAAGTTTTTTTAAGTTCCTGAAAACTTTTTCTAATAGGAAATTTAGAAGTAAATATTGCCTTTTTAACTTCAAAAAACAGATAATTTAATTGCGAGGTTTTAAAGTGATTAATTATTAAGTTCTGTATAACTTGAATGTTAATTTTTTTTTAGTTTATAGCTTATGTATTAGAGATTCAACACTTATATTTTATTATGAAAAAGTCTTCATTCTAAAAATATATATTTACAGCATTTTTCATGTCGCTTAAAAAGATATATTTTAATAATAACGATGCATATACATAAATCCAATAATGTTTACATTACCTCATATGTTTTGATAATAATGTAGTGGTTCCTGTAATCATCATCGCCTTGAGTTAAAACGAGCTCTAACTTTAAATTAATGAAATGTCAATTTTCTGCTTGCTAATCAAAACGATCAAAAAGGTTTACAATATTTTCAGTGTGCAACATTTGCATGTAGTTTTATAAAAAAGTAAAAAATTTTTATTCCAAAATCATTCAGAACCTACTTTTGAACTTCGAAATATATCATAAGACTTGTAGAAATAAGACGAATCAATCTAACTTTAAAAAACGCTCACATGTATACTTAATGAAAACGACAAAGAATTTAACAGTAAAAAATAAATGAAAACTTTAAAAAAAAATTAATAAAAGTGAAAAATTAGCATTATGAGGGAAAAGAGTCAATAAATAGGAAAATAATTTCTAAAACAAGACAAATGAGATGTTTAGTATAATTCTAAGTAAATATGATCTAAATGAGATAGAACTCAAAATAAATATTTTATTGACTAAAAGGATTTTTTTTTAAAACTAGAGACTACGAATCAGAAATTTTTCTCAACTCCTTTTGAAGTATTTACCTACATCGCGATTGAATTTAGCATAAAATAATTCATACATACTTGGGATATTCATCAGAAAATAATACAGAAGTTAATTTTAGAAAAATACACTGATGGCCATTAAAATTGCAAAACCATGAAGGAAAATAAATACAAAAAATGTCTTCATGCCATACTATTTACGTATGGCATGAAGACAAAATGATTAAATTTGCAAGCAGTTAGGGGGTTTACAAGAGTGCGAAATTAGTAGAAATAGTTGCCACCCCTGGCAACTAAACTAGTTAGGCATGGAGTCGAACTGGGTGTGGATGACAGAAACAGGCAAATCATTCTATGCTGCTTCAAGTCTGTGCCACACTTCATCTACCGTATCAGCAGCAGGGGGGGGGGGGGGGCAGGCTCTCATCAACCCATGACCAGATGTTTTCAATGAGTGAAAGATCTGGAGACCGTGTAAACCATGGCAACAATCAAGTACCCTGTGTACCGAGGAAGGTCAGAACACGGAGACGAGAGGTTTTCTCCGCGCCTCCAAATACGTATACGGCCACTAAAATACTGCACTCAGAACCAGGATTCGTTTGAAAAGACGACATTGTGCCACTTCTTATTCAACTTTATCGTTCAGCGCACCAGCATCGTCGTCTCTTTCTATGCTACATTGTCAAGGGAGACCGAAGTTATGGTTGCCATGCTGACAGTCCATGGTACTGCAAAAGTCGTCGCACCCTACGAACGGATATTGAACATGCTGCAAACATGCCTATTTCCTGACTAATGGTCCATGATGTGGTTGTATGGCAAGGCCGTCCTCATCTGTCCACTCGGGCGTTAGTCATGGGAGGGCGTGGAGATTCTGCATGCTGTTCAATACGACCCTCAGAAACTCATTTATTCCATATTTGCATGACAGTGGTTGAATTTCGACCAGTACATCGGCGATATCATGGAACGATAATTCACACTCTCGATAGGCAACGATCCTGCCTCTATTGAATCCCGACATTTTCTGGAAAGCATTTCTTCTTATTATTCGAGGAAAAACACGATATTCTGAGCAAACTTTGATCTTACAAAACACTTAGCGAATGATTTTTAGCACAACTTTTATTTTATGCAGTGCTTCAGATGTCGTTTCTCCTTCCTTCGTCGTCTAAATGAGCTGAAATATTAATCAGTTGCATATCCTAACCTTTTCTTCCTTTCATGTGATTTTGACGTTCGTCGGATCATTCCTTCCTGATTTTGCAGTTTTAATGACCAACAGTGTATCCACAGAATATGATAGACAAGAAAAATAAAAGAAAAGGAAGAAAAAAACATTAATTACAATAAAACGCTAAAAACACGGTTTAATTTTCCAAAATCATCTATAATGTACTAAATCCTAATTCTTTCATTACTGGCGATCTTTACATAAAATTATGATAAAAATAATTCATCGTATCCTGCGAGTTCCTAAACAATTTCTAGATGATTTACTTATATAAAAATGTATTGTGCATTAAATTAACGTCTTTGAACGAAATTATATGCAAATAAACTGCGAAAATTTCCATCGTTTTAATACTGAGCTAATGTTTAGAATGGATTTAATTTTGTCGATTGGAATTAAGCTAAGTTTTAATAACAAAACACAAAAACTCCTCGTCTTTTTTTGGATTGGAATATCCCATAAAATGAAATAATAGAATCAATAAAATATAAATGACACAATTAGACCCAAAAAATCAATATAACACATTTCAAACCTCAATTGCGTTTAAATTGATTCATCTCCACATAAAATTCAAATGAAAGCTGTCCTTTTAAATACAATAATCTAACACTTTCATTACTGAAAAAGCCCATAAACGAGTAATTTCAATGCCGCCCATCATTGCAGAAAATTGGACATTCAGAACAGTGAATAGGTAATTGGCCTTGACATCGATTGAGGGAGATATTTTTCCCGTCTGAAATTAGTTTTGGGTGCTTAACGCAGGACTGACTCAAAAAATAGCCCTGCTGCCTTTCTAAACGATTAAAGTAAATGACGTGACACGAAACGACAACATAATCGACACGTAATTTACAATCGTTTCTATGACAATCGAGAATGCCGAATGCATCAATTCTTGCTGAACTGTCAAGTGTTGCCGGCTCTGTGCGTAAAATATGGTGACTGCACAGAAATGAATCAATATTAAAGCATCTATCAAGAAATCATAATCTATGAATCAGATTTCTTTCGATTTACTATTTTCAGAACAATTTTTTTTCTTCTGGCTGATAAAACTGACATAAAAATGCTTTGGTAACCAAATAGTGTCGTTAGGAAAAGCATTGTGAACTCTACAGAAATTGATTATAAATCGTTGAAAATGCTTTTTTCTTCATTTCGTGGTATTTACATTGACAGCCATTATAATACAAATTTGTTAAATATAATATAAAATATTATTAATAGAAATAAATAATGTTAAATTGCAATATACGCATGTACCGATAGTTAATCCATACCTGTTAATAGATACAAATTCAATTAAAGAGTAATATACGTATATTAAGAAAATGTAATCAACACGAAAATATTATTAAATCCTAAATAATTTCTATGAATAATTGTAATTAGTCATATTATTTGCAATTAGTTTTTTTTAATAGGTTAGAATTTTATATTATATCTATGATTCACATATTTCTCTCTGAAAAATAGCTGATCCAACAGTCTCAAGTTTAAAAACAACGAATTCACAATGAGAAAGAAAAGGTCAGTTTAGAGATTTAATTAAACAACACAGAAGAACATCTACTAATGGAGGTCTTTATAATTTTAAGCCACTATCAAGAGATGAGGATGACACATAATTTAGTACCTCACTCTTCTAGCTTCCATACTACATCACATAAAAACTTTTGAATGTAATATAAGGCGTGATTTTAAGTAAGTAATGTTTTTAAATAAGGCCACTACTGCTCTACTGTTGCCATTTTGAGCATGCGTGCTGAGTACCGATATTTGTAGGTTAGACACATACGACTGAACGGAGCATTTGCCCATGTTTCCGTTTGCTTAGGCATATTTAAAATGCCTCAGACAATTAAAAACCCTTCCGATTGTGAAATACGCCCAGCAATTCGTTCTCTATATGAAAAAACGTAAAAGCTGTCAAAATTCATAAGCATGTTATTGAAGCGCATGGAGAAAACATTATGACCAATGGAATGGTACGAAAATAAGTTAGAGCTTTTGAAGATGGCCATACTAATGTTCACGCCATATTAATGATGAATAGCGCAGTAGGTGATTGTCTATATTTATTGAGGACTCGCAGAAAGTCGATACGAAAGTTTCTGCGAGTTTCAAGAATGTACTTAATGAAATTGTGGCAGAGTGCTCAAATGATCGGGAGCTGTGCTCACACTGGATTCCGAAAAGGCTGGCTGATGTGCACAAAACCAAACGTGTAAGCAGTGCTTTGACTTTCCTTGAGCGGTACAATGATAGAGGTGAATTTTCACGCCAAATTATTACTTTTGAGTGGCATGCACGGTAAAGGGATTGCTTTTCTGCATGGTAATGCACGCCCAAGCGTGGCTCGTTTAACAGAAGATCTCATCGCATCGGCTGGGAACAATTTAATCATCCTCCGTATAGCTCTGATCTAGTGCTCAGTGACTACCACCTGTTCCTTCTCTTGAAAAATCGTCCAGGAGGTCAGCGCCACATTGATGATGAAAACGTCAACTTGACTGTACTGTAGTGGTTGGTTCACTAAAATGCAGATTTCTATGAGGATGGAATTCAGAAGATGGTTATGCGATATGACAAAAGCCTTGATGTTGTTAATTATGTTGAAAAATAGATTAATGTACCGGCTTTTTTATAAAAATAGTAGAAAAAATTGCCCTTGTTATATATATCAAAAGGTTACTTATTTTTAAAAACACTTCTCTCGATGCAACCAAAATCGAACTTGGGATTTCACTTGATCATCGTGAGATATAAAACTTTTGGTCATTCCACCTAAAAATGAATAAGATAATGTGCAATAAATAAAAATGCTGTTTTACATTTTTGGGTTCGAACGATTTAAAAATTTTGTTAATATTTAAAAAAAAAAAAAAAAAAAAAAAGCTTGTAGTGTATCAAAGGTATATGAAATTTTTTGCAAAATTATTAACTTTAAACTAAACAAAAAAAAAATACAATATCACTGCAAAAGCGACTTTTGATTAAATTTTTTTGTCTTGACATGGATGAAAAATACTTAAAGCTGGTGTTAGCAAAAAAGACGAGTGAATTAACATTAACTTCAAAATTTTAAGAAGCAAATTAAGCTTTTATTTGAAACATTACATAAAGATCTTCAAATTCTGAGAGAGATAAGATTTGATGCGTACTTATATATCGTTATGTTATAGGTGGGACACTTTTAATGGATGAAGCACTGCAACAGACATGAGCACTTAAAATGTACCTTTTGGAAAATATCTTGCCTTTAGATGTAAAATCTACAAAAATAACCTTATTCGAACAATCATGATGAGTTTTTAAGGCTTAAGAGCTTATTTAGTCTCTAGGTGTAAAACTACAAAAATAATTTTATTCAAATAGCTATGGTAAGTTCTTAAGTCATTCTATACATTCACAGCAATTCACAAGAATACATCACAGAAAAATTAAAAATTTCAAAAAAAAAAAAAAAATTGTTTTCCTCACCCCCTCCCTCTAAAAATATGTACTAGATTACGTTTTTTTGTAAAAAAAAATTGGATTTTGTATTGAAAAAAAATATTAAAAGTTGTTTCTTAACGTCTAATCATCGTACCTTGTGCTTTTTAATAGGTTATACAGATCACACGGGTAAATTCCAACGTAAGCTGAACGAACATTTTTTCCTTACTGATCCAGAAGTCTTAATATGGACACATTTTCCATATTGTGAAATGGAAAGCAACTACTCCAGGTAAATTTGTTTTACATGAAAATTTACCTTTTTTTTTTTTTTTTTTTTTTTTTGAATATTCGAAATTTTAAAAACTATTAAATATTATAAATTAAATAAATGAGCGTAATTTTTGTTAAAATAAGATACTTCATTTTAAGATATCGATATACGAATCCTTTAGATATATGACACATACTATGAGTTAATATTAGCATACATATATTATATATGGGTTAATTTAACATACATATATATGGGTTAATTTAACATACATATATATGGGTTAATTTAACATACATACACAATAATTTACATGCCAAATTTTATACAATTTATATCACATTTATTATTGCTTCACAAAACTCCAACTATAACAGGGGAAGAGAAAAAAAAACAACGCACACAAATAAGATCCGTAAATTTCATTTTGAATTCATCTTTTCTCATGCAACTAGATATGCTCTCTCTTAAAGAGCTACAGTAAATCAAACTTTGAAATAATACGAATAAAGTCATTCATCAATGGACTCTCAATAAGAGAAATTATTAAGCACCTTAAAAGAACTAAGCTCTTTTTTTTTAAGAAAAAAACTCATGTTTCTAACGATTTTAAAAGCATTATATGCCTACATCGAAACGAATTGCTAATCTTTTTTTTTTTTCAATTATAAATTATTGGCAGATATAAATATTATACGTGTACTATCAATCGATTGATTCATTTAATCGATCAGTTGTTAGGATAACGATGTGGAGTGATGGTGGGGCTTAATGACGCAGGAACCAGATATCGCTATGCTGTGTCAAATACGATGTAATTGTAATCTACACGAGAAAAATGGGAAGAAAGAAAATTTGGTTGACAAGACGGATCGAAAATACAGAAGGATCGCTAGGGTATCCTGGGAGCGCATCTCCCGTGTTTACCATTGACAGTAAACCCCATGAGAAAGAAAATGTTAATTATAATACTTCGGGGTCATGATTCCTGAACTTCCCTGAAGAAAGTAAGCCCTTGAAGGCAGGACACCAATATGATCACAAACTTTCCGTCAACTCAATGGCTATGATGAACTTAAAAGCGATATCTGATGCAATTCTCTAAATTGTGTGTATAATTCTTAATGTCAACACAAACTTTTCTCTATTTCATACTTTCTTTAAATAAAATCATTGTAATAATTACATTGATCAGCATATCTTAAAAATTTTATGAATTTAAAGAGCCTGGAGGACCAAATGTAGTCTATGCACATTATTTCCAGGGGTAATAGATGAAAGATTAAGCATAGCTTTTTGTGTATACGAGGGGGAAAAAAGTACGAGAATTAAATCGTTGCTTTTCCACACAGGTGGCAGCTTCTTGACAAGCCCCTCAAACTGGATGAGTTCAATGCCTTGCCAAAAGTGACTCCGTTCTTCTTCGAATACAATCTGCGAATACGGTCTCGGCCTCAGAATCCCGTCGTGTTCCGTTTCCAGACAGAGCTTAAACTCACGGCCCACAAACCGACGAGGTACAAGTACAAACTGTATTCGGTGGAAGACCGAGAGAATGGGGCGCTCAACAATTATGTTTTCTGCCAACTCAAGGAGGATCGACTTCTTGGGTCATTCGCCATTTGTCCTCCAACGGAAGGAATGTATTACTTTAAGGTGAGTGTTCGAAAGCTCTCTGTGCTATTTCATGTGAAATATAATTTAAAAAAATAGATGAAATAGAATGAAATGAGATAATGTAATGATAGAATTATAACATCAAAGGATTGAAAATTCGATTTTCAATATCGCAATATTATAATGTAGAATACTGTAGATAATGGCATTTATAAAATTTAATTGAATCGTTAACTTTACGTCGTAGAAATGAATGTTTAGAGGGTGAAACACACCAAGTCAAGAGAAACACTTGATACATAACGTCTGCTTCGCCTTATGAGCATAGCGCTCTAATCATATGCCAATACCCAGTCTAAATTCCAGTGTAATGTAAAACAAACTAAGATGTGAATAGAAAAATCAAATGCAAAAAAAAATTAACTTAAAATTACTAATATATATTCTTTAATATTAGGTGTATGCCAGGCCTGAATGGCAAATGTATGAAGATACAACGTTAAAAAACGTAGCCATTTTCTTGCTGGAGTGTTTGAAAGCAAAGAAACATATTAACCCCTATCCGCTACATGACGTGCCTTGGGGTCCTGGTCAATCCTTTTTTGACTTCAAAATGAAGCTGATCAATCAAGTGGGACCTGTCATCGTGACATGGGGAGGGAAAAGGAAATTAACTGTAGAAACAGCAAGCGTCATGCTCATCACACAACAGGTGAGTTATCATTTTACACTGATTTTCTCAAAGTAAAGAAATTGGAAGCAGGAGAGAATATCTTAACCTAACTGACAACTAGCATGAGCTTAGTTTAATGATTTGTAATTAAACACAAATATTTCCATAGATTTTCTACAATAAGACCATTATAATCATTCTATTTAAGTAAAAGTGTATCATTCGCTGTTCTCGAACCTTACCTTAAAATATGTTTGTTTGTTTTTTCTTTCTGATTTTATATTTAACTTTCGGTCTCCTTTCCTGCCAAATAAAACGTGGTTATGCAAATTAGGTAAACTTCAGAAGTGCAGTGAATAGATATAACAAAGTCATATAAAAACGACAGAAAATTGAATTTGTAGATAAAGAAAACTTACGATAATAAAAAGATAGCAAAAGTATAAAGGCTTTAAATAATACGCGAAAGTTTCCTACGTGCCTGTGTGATCTATATGGATTGGCATCGTATACCGTTAATAGTAATCTGATAATTTATAGAAATTGTTAGTACCGCGGGAAGGAACAATAAACTGGTAGAGAGCATTATTCTTGTTAGGAAAACAAAGCTTATGAAAATCCATGGCATCCTTGAAATGTTTTTGTGAAACTATTTTAATTTATCTGAGCTTGGAATTTAGTTGAACTTTAGATTTGCAATTAGACTAATATTTAAGATGACAAACGAATTGAGTAAGATATATATCACAAAAGTATTAAAATGTGATTTAGAACGCGCTGAGAAAAAGCTTGATGAATACTAATAATCATCGAACATGTTTCAATAAATATTTCTAAATGTCTTAAGGAAAATCCGTCCACGTTGAAAGTAGATATTGATTCATTATAATTTTGTTCCAAAACTTGTTTCACTATTACATGAAAGAGTTGAAGTCTGCGTTGTGCACTGCACGGAGCACCACAATGTGTATGTATATGTTCCGCCGCGAACAACGAAGCTTATATTTAAAAACTTTGAAAATATCAGGACAAGATTACGGCTTCCACCAATACAACACTAGAGTTCTTGAATGTAATGTTAATTCTATGAAGTTTCCTATTTTTCTTCTGAAAGCTAAATTTATTGTTTTTAATTATATTGAATAAAATGCATTTGAAGGTGAGAAATAAATGAATCTTTCTAAGTGATTATTATCTTTTTCAGACGTTCGGATGTATTTTTGAATATTTTTTAAAGATATGAAAACTCGTATCAATATAGCTGATTTCAAGATAGGGAATTTGAACTTTTTTTAAACGGGCAGTAGGTTAAAAAAAAAGGCTGGATACCTATGATTTTGAGTATAACATTAATTAAAAACATTAAATAAAATATATTACTGTATATGTAAACCTGATCGTGATTCCAAATGTCGTTGTTCTCTATCGCATTGTTTTATGGTGACTTTATTCAAGCAAACAAACTTTCTCTTACATTAATATCCTGTTCCAGCTCTTCGACTCAAACGGCAAGGAGATGGATACCAGAGGAATCATTAGCAGGGAGGACTCCGATACCCGTATCTCCTTTACTATCACTCCCCCAAGGATAGGCTACTACAAATTTCTCATTTTCGGTATCCCCAAGCCCAAGCTGAAAGGCAAGTGGAGATTGCCGCTCCTGGCCTCCTTCCTCATCGACTGCAAGCTCACCAAGAACCCCAGCGATGACGATCCTTACAACTCCAACAACAAGAAGGACACGAAGAAGAAAAAGATGAGGATACCCACCGTCAGGTGAATGACAGTCGAAACTTGAAAGATGATGGCTTCTTGTATTGTTGAGTGCTTGGATCGCACTTCGAGAGAACGGATATGGATTTTCAATTAATGATTTGCTTTTTTAAAGGAAAAAAGTTTCAATGTCTTAATATTTTGAAAGAGCAATTATTTCGAAGTTGAACAAAAGTATAACGATTACCTCATATCTGAAGAATGGGCAAATGTCCAGCTCTTTTTTTAAAAAGAAAAGTTTCAAAAATAAGGCTATTTAAAAAAAAAAAAAAATGTCTTTGTTAAGGTTTCATTATACAGTAAAATCTCTAGAAACCCGAAACCAGGATTTTACAACGGTACATAAGAAATTTGCCGCATGATTGAAACTCACGCTCACGTGTTGTGATGCCATCTATAAAAATTGCAGTGCGACGAATTCGCTAGTCGTGTTTTTGGATTTAGCGATCATTATTTAAAAAAATTGAAATTCGAAATCAGGTTAACTTTTTAAAGTAAAAATGTGCATGCATAATTTTATAATGCACAAAACCAAATTGAAGTAATTTTTCAATTTTACCTTACTTATTATAAATTTAAGTCATGAACGCATTAGTATGATTAAAAAACATAGCTTCGAATGGTTTCTTATTTAAAAAATCGTATCCGAAGTTTTTAAATATTTACAGTATAAAAATCAAGAACTGATATGGATGTTCCTGTTAAACAAAATTGGGACAACACTTCACGAAAGTATTCAAAATTTACACGTCTTGTTACACTTGACCGAGAGTATGTGTCATCAAGTATATTTTTAAATCACATACATCTAACCATTTCGAGGACGGGGTTAATATAAAATATTAGAATGGACGCTGTTGTAATATTTCAAGATAATAGGGATTTCACTGTATAAGAAAAATCGATTTACTTTTAAAAAAAAAACTTTAAAATGATTTTATGAATATTTATTTGACTTAAATTAGGGTAGAAGCTATAATTAAAACATCAGAGGATTTGCAAGAAAGAATATTTAGATAAAATATAAATGTTACCGTTAAAAATTATAAACAGAAAAATATAATGTAGAGACCAATATTTGAAAAATTATATTGATAGTTATCAGATTTTCACTTCTTAATAATTAAAAATATTTTTGGGAGAAAAAAAATTTCAAAAATTGTTATTATTCACAGCAAAAAGAGAGTATGTATAATTTAAATGTGAATTCGGAATAATTAACAAAAATATAAAACTTTAATACTTTATTTTTAAATGAATATATGACAAAATTAGTGTATTCTAAGGGGGAAATGAGGAGGGGAGAGAGGATATATAATTTTGTTTGAAAAAATAGATTTTAATCTAAAACAAGAAACATTTTTCATAAATAAATAAAATATATAATATTATACAATTGGAAAAAATAATTCAAAAGTTTTTTTTTTTTTTTGCAATAGTGCCATATTACAAATTTAGCAGATAAGAGAAAAGAATCAGTTCTTTTTTCATGCAAAGAATACATAAGATTTAATGAAAACACATAAGTTCACTTTAATTACATTTAAAAAGAACAATTTCTTTTAAAAAAAGAAATTATATGATAATTAAATCAACTCTTCGACTTCCGAGGTAAACAAATAATTATTCATTAAAATGTTTGCCATCATGTAAATCAAAAATAAAATTTTATCTGGTTTTCATTATCATTATGCAAAAAAATTCAATTTACAATACATTTAAATCGAAACGTATTCTAAGTGTCTTGAATTTCTTTATCACTGCATTAAAAAAAATGAATTGATGCAATCAAAAACATATTTTCTGTTATATGAAAGAATATGAATAAAGGGCCAGGAAGAAATGTTGTACAATGTAATAATAGTAACGCGAATTCACGCGTAAAATTTAGATCTCTCTAGTGGAATGTGAATTAGGAAGCAAAAATGTAGCAGATCAAATGTTGCTAAATTTACTTTTAACAAAAAATATAATTTAGTTACATATGTATGTTGTATTAAATAATCTCTTCAGAAAAATTCTCAGAATTGCTGAAAATTTTGTTCAATGTTTTAAAGATAGACATATAACGATATCCATCCGGAAAAATTTAAATACCTTAAAGCATTTTCGAAAAATGAACCTTGCAGTTAAAATATTAAGAAAATAAACAGACATATTTATGAATAAGCTATATGAGATAAAACACTAAGTTCTTTTTTCCTTAATACATATCTAAGATATCTATAATTACAATATTATACACACTTATTGTAATATTATGTGCATATACATACATATATATATATATACCGCCTTGTATGTTTCAGTATTTTTGTGTTAACCAATGTAATAATTTTATTTTTATTTTTTCGATTTAATTTTGCATACTAATTTAGTTCTGTTAAAGATTGGTAAAATAAGTTTTATTTGTTTATATACATTGTTAATCTGTATAGCAGTTATTGAAAAATAAATTAAAGCATAAATAAAATCCATTAAATAGCTCGATTTGAATCAAAACACAAGAATTAAATATTATAAACAATATTATGAAAATAATAAAAAGGAAATGAAATATAATTAATGCTTTTTTTTCTTCTCGAATTTTATCACCTCTTTGAATAAAATACCAGGTTAGATATCAGAAAAAACTTTTCAAACAAGATCTGCTACAATTTTGTAATAGAAAGAGTAGGTTCAGAGTAGCTAATTATACAGTTATACTACTGTGCTCTACGTCCAATATAATGTAAAATAGCCTTTAATAGTTAATAATATATTAAAAGTTAATTATATGACATTATGAAGTTAAAAAAAATTAAAAATGTTTTCCATTTATATAGTTCATCCATTACAAGATTTAGTCCGTCCTCTGTAATCAAAACCGTCCATTAATTAATTTCAAGCAACCAATTTACAGTTGTAAATATTTTCAGAATAAGCTTTAACTTTTGTCCAGATATATATGCATTGCTGATTTTTGATATAATAGTGTTTTTTTTTTTATTTTGTGATACAGTTTAAATGAAACCAAACATGATATGTATAAAAATATATACAATAAAATATTAATACTTATCCTTAATATTGCATCGATAAATTATAATTGAAATCGTTTTTTTTTTTTTTTCAAACACAATTATTTAAACAATTTTTCATGCAAGAGAGCTGTGATTTCCATAACATTTCAAATATGAAATTTTTTAACATGAATAAAATTATGAAGAAACAGTGAGTTACATAATATAATCAAAATTCCAACATATATGTTCTGAATTCATAGTCATAGAATTTTGAGAAATTATAGCTACTTCCATTTCAACTTTTTCAAAAAAAGAAAGAGTATGTATGTTTGCTAAAATTAAAATAGTCTGCTTAAGAGTTACATTAACATCTATGTCATATAGTTATGCATATAATATTGAAAAAAGCTGATTGTTTCATTTTTTTAAAATTATATAACTGAGTAATAAAATTGATGCAATTTATATAATTTTTAAAAATATAAAATCTGCTGTACATTTTTTTCTTTTATTTCTTGTGTACATATTAGTTTCAAAGTTTTAGAAAATGCTGTGTACATACTTTACAAGCATTACTGTTACAACGATGTTATATAAAAATGTAAATAAAAAACTGGAATGAGAACTTGTATAAGCACATAGATGTGCTTATAAGCCCTTACATATTCCGTCCAATCAGAATAAATGTGTTTATATTGAAATGTGTGGTGTTTGATTATTTTTAATAAACAATTACAGATTTAAAATAAAAAACCAACTTATTTTATAGATCAGTTATTTCATGGAAAATTAATTCATTAATTAGCATATTGTCATAAATTAAATGTTACAGTTACTGAGAAGTATACCCTTACAAAAAAAATCCATAAGGTTTTTTTCCCCCTTTCTTTTTTTATATTGGAATTTTTTTTAGCAGAATAGTAACAAAATAATGTCTACAAAGTGTTCACAAGACACGAATTTACCTTACAGGAATAAAAGGCAAATGCAATAAAAAAAATAATAAATGCATTTAAAGTTACAATAATTTGTACTCAAGCCTGCTTTTAACAGTAACATTGACAAATAAATTATTTCAAATCATCACAGTGAATATCTCAGATAAGGTTCAAATGCAAATGGAAGTAAATCCTATTTTTTAAAAGGCTAGCCGAATTTTCTGAAAATGTCTTGAAATTTTTTTAAATGGTATTTTCCTTTTTCTAATAGCAACTAAAGCAATTTTGGTAGTAAATTTCATCAATTTTTTTAGTCTGATTGGATGACTTTATTGGCACAAGAACTAGATTTGACCAAGCCATACTAGTTTATTAGATGGTTATTAGCCTCCTTTCTCATAATGTTAAATCTAATCTTGAAATTTTAATGACATGAATAAAGCCAATGATACAAAGTAATAAAAACAAATTTTCAGAATCAGAACTTTTTGAAATCATGAAAATCAACTCTTGGCATTCAAAGTAATTCAACACCAAGAGTTGCATAACCTAATGATGACAATATAATTCATACAAGCACTTTAACAATTTTCTTCAAATCATACATCTAATATGAAAAAATAAATTTAAAATCCATGTTATATTTAATACAAGCTTACAAATATTTTTCTTATAAAAATAAAAAATTGCCACAGAAAATTAGTAATAATGTGCAAGTTTTACATTAATCAAGATGCTGATGATGATAGTGAAGTTTTATAGGCACAAGAACCAGACATGGTCATACTACGCCAAACAAGGTAATTCAATGAAAAATGATTGATCGACAAGAAGGGTCAAGTGAGAAAGTAAAGTTTATTGGCACAAGAGTCAGATATGGCTATGCTGCACCAAACAATATTTAACTGTGGTCTAGAAGAGAAGAAATTGAAGAAAAGACACAAATTGGTTGACAAGAAGGAGGGTCGAAAATAGAGAAGGATCGCTGGGGTGACCCGGGGGAGCGTCCCGCGTGTTTACTGAAGACAATAAACCCCATGGGAAAGAAAAAGATCACTAGGGAGCCTCGGGATCATGATGCCCGTACTTACCTAACAAAGGCAAGTCCCTGAGGTTCCCTGACATAATCCCTAGGGGCAGGGTGCCCGGCTATACCCCCTGACGCTGGGTATCTATTTTAGTCACCTTTTACAACATGCATGAGCTACAGTGGGACTATTCTGTCATCCCCAGTCACCACACGAGTCTACTTTGATCAAGAATGCAGTGCAGTTTAAATAAAACTGTTAAAAAATGAGTTTTTTAAACATGGGTTTTCTTTCAAATTTCACACTTTGATTAACATAATTTTTTATTCCTTAAATTTTAAGAGCAAATGGGAATGTTGAATCAAATTGAATTTATTCAATTAGTCTTAATAATTTATTCTAATATTTGACGTTTATTAAATTTATCATCTAAAATAAATACCTGTAAATTTTTTTAGCTAAATTAAGCATTGTAAAGTGTACAAATACTGACTAAAAAAATATCAAATTGCATTAAAAATTGATGACGCATTTTAAAACCAAATACACAATCTGAGTAGACTACGCTGCATATATCTATTTGTAAAACTTTTTTGTAACAGATTGGTGACTTGGCATAAAATTTAATTCATTAAATAATTAGTTTTAATCAATTAATTTTTATTAATTATAATTAAATTATTGTATTGTCATCCAAAACTATAGTGTATAGAAAATTTCAGCTCAATTGAATGCTTTAAAATGTGAAAAAAAAGCTTTTAAAGTTTTGAACCACACAAAGTTACAATGCGAGTTAAAGAAAACACATTGAAATAGAACATGAACTGAAGAAAAGATATCAAATGATGAACTTATCTATTCCTCTACCTTAATTAAAAGAAAAATTTACACCAACATTAAAAATTTCTATAAATTTACAATCAATTAAAGGTAGAAAAATTAGAAATGTTACTTTATTTCAAATGTACTAGTAAAACACAAAAAATAGGTAAGTAAAATAAAAATAAAGTTTCTCCAGAAAAGAATGATTGTTTGGAATTTTACGGCATTGAGTCTTCATAAGATCAAACACATAGTGAAAAAAATCAAGTTGTCATAAAGAAAGATAAAAAAATTTTTAATCTGACATTTAATAATAGAAAAGGATACAGGAGCCCAATGTGCTTTTGCAACAAAATCAGTATTAAAAATGTTCATTAATTGATCATATAAAACAAAATTTATAAAAATTAGATTGGCAAATTTAAGAAATCGTGTGAAAATTGAAATGTTGCAAAACATCAAAAAATTAGCTAAAAATCTGTGAATAATGTCAAATACAGAAGTGGAAAACATAAAACTCATTTCTGATTCTTGGTAAGTGTTAAAAGTCAAGTGTTCCATCAACAGAGCAAATAATTTCAGTAGTTTGGTGAACCTTGTTTAGGATACACAACCCCATAGAGTGAAATAGAGAGTATATTTTATCAAAGTGATAGCGACGGTTTTAATGAAAGTAGTGATCTTGAATGTGATGAAGAAATAATGATCTTTTTAGCAATAATCGGGAAATTCAAATTAAAAATAATAATGATAGGAAATTATTTCCAGACGTAAAAGACACTAGTCAAGCAGTGATAGTGAATCTTCTCATGAAAAATTAGATGGATTTGGGGAGAAAAAGAAAATGTACCTGATGTAAAAAGGTTTTCTGAAGTCCCTGGAATCAATACTTTGTGCAAGGCTAGGTGATAATCCTAAAGCTTTAGATGTTTTAAATGAGGTTCTAAAGGAAGATTTTTGGAATATCATAATAGAAGAGACAAACAGATATGCCAGACAAATAGAAAAAGGGTTTTGAGGAAGGAAAAAAAAAAAAAATGAAAGGTGGTTTCCAGTAAATTCTGACGAAATAAAAGCATATATTGCTTTGTGTATCTTGATGTCTCAAGTAAAGATGGAAATGTATAGGTCAAAAAGGCAAATTATAAGTATTCCAGTTTTTGCAAAAACTAAGCCACGTAATAGGTTTTTCCATATTTCAAGTTTTCTGCATTTTACGGATAATGAAAAACTAAGTAAAGATGATAAAATAAGGAAGATTAGAAAATATTGTAGATTACCTGAATAATAAGCTCCAAGTGCAAAAAAATTTTCAAATAAATGTGTACCCAATGGGTTAAGCATTGATTAATATGGTAGGTAGAAAGAAGGGGAAAATCCCTAGGGTATCTCAGGGTGGTTGGTTTTATTAACAGCATCACTAAAAGAAACACAAGGGCTATAGGGAGTCTCAGGAGCAACTCACACGTGTTTCCCAAAAGTAGCAAGCCCCATGAGAAAAATAACTCAGGGTGTGGGGTAAATCCTGAACTTAGTAATAAAAAAAGAACCCCTTAGAAGTCAGGAAAGAATGGAAGAATATCAATAACATCAAAAACAAATTAGTTTAACAATTACGTAGAAAAAGAATTAATATATTTTCATTATTTTTTTTAATTGCAACACAATAAATATTTTACTCTATTTTTAAAATTGAATTTTACATAATTAAAGGGATATATTGGGCTTTAAAAAAATGAAAACATTGCCTAAGAAATATTTCTAAAGAATCTATTTTTTAAACATAAATTATAGATGAATCATTCAAAAGTGGTTTGTCAAGCCTAAATTTAAACAAATTACCAAAAATCAAAAGTATATTTTTACAAGGATTATGCATGATTTATTAAATGTTAATAAAAGAAAATTTATAATCTAATGAGAGCAATGTTAACAGTACATTTTCCTAAATTTTATGTCCAATGTAAAAAGTCTGCTCAAAATTTAACGATCATCCTGTAATTGTAAACCAATCAATCGTACGACTACAATTGTTGTAAATATATATATATATCTTCAAATTTTTTTAAATTTAAATTTCTGCACTTTCTCCTTTTTCACAATTACATTCGATTTTAATTTAACTGTCTATAAAAATGTTTGAAAGAATTTCTATTCAATGAATAAATAAGTATTACTTGGTTATCAAAATATCAACACAGGGTTTAGCTGAAATAGCACATTATTAAAATTAAATTATTTTTAAAATAATATTATCTTTATTTGCATACTAATACATAAAACCTTAAGTATAATCTCATAATTCTATTTAGCTTCCTCAGTTTAATGTATTATAGCCAAATCCATTTCTTGCTTGGCTTTATTAACAGTGTATAAAAGCAATACAAAAATTACTGACAAAGTTTCTCATAATTTTGAACCATGGTAAAGTGATGACAATAAAAGACAACCGAGTTAGTATTAATCTCCTACATTCATTAGGATTTTGAAGCTAGTTAAAATTTAATATATAACAGCCATCATTATTCTGTATTTTTGGTCTTTAGTGCAATTAGGAGTCAAACACACAATCAAAATTGAATATCATCACAGCCACAAAAACTTTTAACTGATTTCATACATCAACTGAATTATCCCAAATACATTTTAAAAAAATAATTCGATATAGTGACAAAGTTTATTAAAGAAAATTATTGAAATATTAGTTAAAACTGTTAGTTATTTTTAACTTTAAAATTTACTTAAAAAGAGACATTTGTGAGCGTATTAAAAAATTCACAATACTCATAAAATCAAAACATGCATTTGAAAGTTTGTAAGTCATTCTATTAAAAAAAAATGGGAACCAGAATTCAGAAAAAATTATTGTGATAAAACATGGTGCCAAATATTGGAATGATTACTGACTAAAAGTCAGCAACCCTTACTATCTGGAAGATAGTATCTCCCCTTTGTGAGTACAAAGGTTTTACGATACCTCATGCGGCGGGGGGAGTGTCCGGTGTTCCAAGAAGGGAAAAGAAATTTTTTCCTCAATCCTAAAATCGCCGAGAGGAAAGAATATTTTGACTTATTAAAACTATTGAAATATTAGTTTAAACTTGTCGCAAACGACTAAATATTGCATTGTTAGGCGAGTACGAACAATTCCCAAAATTTCAAAGCTCTAGCTTGATGGGAAGTTGGTTAAATTAACAATCGAAAATTTGATGACACACACACACACACACACAGTGAAATTCAGAAAAACGTTTTAAAAAATGGAAACCAGAAAAATGAATATCTACAAACCAATAAAAATTACTCATAGAAAAGATATAAAACATTTATTAAAATTAACTATACAAAAGAGGTGCTTAAAGAAACACTTATACATGATGATTTTCGGACAATTTGAAATAGACCATAGGTTTATTTGGCAGTACAAAAAAGCATAAAAAATACAAAAATATACAAATGCTGAGAGATGAAGAAAGGACAGTTTCCTACACCTCTTTAATAATAATGTAATTTAATATCAAGCATTATAAGTTGCAAGACTGTTTTTATCAAAATCATCAAAATATTCATGTTTTAAGGCATCAAGGGCATTAATTCGTTTTCCAGGATTGTAGATCAGCATGTCCTAAAAAATATGACTTTATTTTATACAATTCTTTCATGTTTCCATACAAATACAAAAATTAAATTCAATCAAAATGTATGCATCTTAATTAATCCTTCTTATTTACCAGGAAAATAAATATAAATAAATTTCTGCAATGTTAAATATTTTTTCCATAAACAAAGTCAACTGAAATTGTACTTTTTTAGTTGCTTAAATAATAGATTTAATGCAAGATAATTTTTTATCCTTTAAAAGCATTTACAACTTTCAGAGCTTTCACACATATTAAACTGATTTTGTGCATGCATGCAAGAAGTATACACAATGCACAGTTTAAAAAAAATAATGTATCATCAAAGTTTTTAAAGTATTTTCAAATTGTAACTCCTGCCAGAATAATAAATTTTATAATTTCCAAAACTTAAGAGTTTGAGAAATAAAAATTTACAATAACATTCTATTTTTAAGAGAGAGAATTCTATCCTTAGTTATGTAGATATTGATGGAACATCTTAAAATAAATTTCAAGTCATTGTGTGTGCAGTTGCATTAAATATACTTCAGAATTTTAGCTATGACACACAGTATCTAAAAATACAAAAGTGAAGAAAAACAAATTTGAATTTCTTTTTATTATTAAAAGTTAAGATTTCAAACATCACTGTATTGTAGTAAGCCATAAACCTTAAATATACTTTAATATATAAGAAAAAGTAACATTTATAATTATTACACATTTAAAAAGGAAAGTAATATTATCACACATTGCATGAACTCTAATGAAACTTTTACTAAACACAAATACTTAATTTTTTTTTATACTTACTAAATATTTTTAAAACGAAATAAATTAAATGAAATTAAAATTTACAAGATTTTAATAAAAATAATTTTTACATAGATATACTCAAAACTGGAAATTAAGTGTTTTAAACTATCAATAATAATATTAGAAATATTCAGTTTTAAATACGTCATAAAAGTTCATTTATTTTAATAAAAAGTTTTATTTGTTTTAATATGCTGTAACTTAATACATATCTATTTTTAAAAAGCATTTTCTACTACATTCCTTCTAATAAGCACTGTTCCTCTAGCATTTAGTGAACATATGATTAAATTTGCAAATTCCTATAAAAACTTAATTTTATACTCTGCAACTATACATTTTATCTTCAGGCATATTCATTCCATATAATATATAATAAAGATCCACTTGTGTTTTATGTTGCACATAAGTAATAAAAATTCATCACTAGCTAGTATTTGGAATACTAGTATAATATTAGACAAGAAATGTTCACAGTGGGTTCTAGCATTTATCATCCCAGGTTTTCTCTCAGTTCCATTCATAATTTTCTAATAAAAACAAAGTATGGAAATGCTGTAAAAGAATGTTATATCTGGGTTTTTCCCTTCTTGCCTTTCTTTTGTTGATTAAGATGGCAGTGTTGCTTAATTTATTTGCTTAAATCATTCATTAAAAGACCTTAAATCAGTAACGCCCATACCTCAATCCACATACAACCCAAGTAGGGAGTCCAGAACAAAAGAAATATCAATACCTACTGCAAAAAAATATATCTGAAAAAAATCGATTCAATAATTTTTGTGACATTCTTGCCTATCATCTGTTAGGTCAACTACCTCTTTGACTGAATTTTCTTCAATTTTTGTGGCTCTATTTACAAATGACACAGATATGTCATGCAGGGAAATTTTCAAATGGAATGCATAAACCTGCAATCTGACATCCAACTTAAAAAATTGAAATTTCATAGCCTCCTCACCTTCTTGCCAAAAGACAAATATCCCTTGCTTCACAATCATTCATTATTCATGACATCCTTGTTTGGAAGCACATACATTTGCGTGCACGAGCAACTTCTTTCAAAGTGAAACACGCTAAGTAAAATTAAAACCAGAATATTGAATGAACACTTTGCAAAATCCCTGAAAATTGCAATTAATTCATATCATCTTCATTCTTCTTTCCATGTTTCCAATTCATATTCTTTTTATACAAATAAAGGATATTTATAATACTATATATTAATAGCAATCAATATTACGCTTTAAAGAACTTATTTTCCAGATAACAGTTAACCAAAACTGTGATTTATTTCAATTAACATTGTATTGAAACCAGTAAAGTTATTAAAACAGTTGTTAACATTTTTATTCACTGTCAGATGAAGAGGGTTACATTTTCTGAACTGCACTGTAGTGCACAATCCAAACTTAAACCAATTTTCTTCTGATATTAAGCTATGATTATGTTATAAAATAATCACAAAACTCCATGGGAAATCAGAATTTATAGAGAAGACAATATTTCACTCTTAATCCCTTCATATGATTAATAAGTTCTTAGATTGTCTTAAGAAAAATGGCAAGCTTTGAAAGATATGTACATGAAATTGAACATACTGCCCCCAGAACTGAAATGGTAGTTTCTTATAGTTTGTGTTCAGTAATTTGCTACAATTCAAAATAAATTACTAGCTATTTTTATGTCAATCTTCACATAACCTTTCATCTTGATGAATACTTATTTTTTACATATGAAATCATTTCTCAAAATAAGCCTATGTAACCCCAACATTTAGTTAACATAAATGCAACATAGGATCAAATTATAAATGAAAGAATTTGTGGTTTTATTAATGCTTGAAGATACTTGAAAACTAGCACGTTCCATTAATACTGTTTTTAAAAATTCATGCAAGCAAACTTGATGTGTTTTATCATAGTTTTTAATTAATTTTTAAAACTAACAAAATACTTTGCGACAAAGAATTTTCATTTGCTTGCATTGTTTTATTTACAGATATAAAATAGAACATTAAATATTTGCTTGACTTAATGCTCAATATAATTAGTTTATTAATTTTATTTTAAAAAATATCTTAATTTGATTTATTAAATTAAGGCTGAACTAGAGTAATGTAATAGAGTGTTGTTTAAATCATTGTAAATAAAGCAATAAGGAAAATACTTAAAATGATATATCATGTTTCTAATTTATTCACAATGATGCATATGAAGAATTTGAAACCCAGTTATACTTCACACATGTAACACCCTTCATAACAACAATATACAATAGTTTCAGAAAAATAATCCAAGTCTACATACTGCTTGGTTGTGACTGAACCAATATTATACCAGACAGCCCCTCTCCTCCCAAAAAAGAATATAATTGATAAATTCTGTTAATGAATTTCATATTTCTCAAAAGCTTTAAAAAAAGGAATACACTTCTGGATACGTATTTCTTCCAGAAATAAAATAAAAAAAATTATAAATACAATTCTCTCTAATACCTCAATAGCTAACAAACTTGAAACGAATTTCATCTATATTGTTAAATAATTTTTTTTTTAAAAAAAAATGAAGATAAAAGCTTTTACATACTGCTAACAAACTATGACCATCACTTCCTAATCGAGTGGAAAGTACTTGCAATGAATTTTGCTTCCAGTTTGGGAATGAAGTTTTGAAATCTGGCAATTCAGTCACTCCAGGCCATATTTCATCATTAGGTGTTCCCAAAGTCCTAGAGTAATAAATGTATCAGTCAGTTTTTTACACCCACACAATTCCTCAACATATATAAATGAGAATTTAAAAAAAGTTTATTTTTCCAAAAGTTTTCTATCACACATATAGTAATATATAAAAACTTTTATCTACTAAAAAGCTTTATCGAATATACACTAATAAAAATTAATGGAAAAGATTTTAAGGTTTAACTTATGCGAAAATGTTAAGAAAGGTCAAGAAAAATATTTTGTATGTATTAATAAAAAAGAAAAAGTAAATCCTAAAGAGACTATAAAACAGCATTACTACTCCAAATTATTTCTATTTCTTTTTTATCTGGTAGTACCAAATTAAATTCAAACCACATCATGTAAGACAAATTATTTTTAAAAATTCCAGTTTATATAACAATTTAAAATTAAAAGCTTGTTTGAAACTTTTGAACATATATTAGTTAAGATATCTGAAATGAATAATATTTCTAGTGTATGTAAAAAACTTAATTATTTTAATGCTTGCAGGTGCATTCAAGGAAGAAATTGGACTTTTAAATACATCTTAAAAAATATTGATTTGAAATAATAGAAAGGTCTGAGGAATTTTTATATAAAAATGCCCAAAACCATTTCAAATCAGCATTCAAGCAATTAAAATCTTATTGAAAGGAGTACATAATATAGAGAATAGTTTGGAAAAAACAAATCTGATGAAAGTACTTACATAACAGATTTTTTAAAATTTGGTTCAAAGGATTTTGCTCTTACACTATTTTCAGAAACTATCAATTAACAAGCTTACTTCAAGTATTTCAATAAGATAATTATGGATAAATTAGATTAATCATGCATAAATTAATATTTATTGCATCTCATTTGAAAATGATTTTAAATATTAATTTTGTTTCTATTCATACCTTAATAAAAAAAAATTTTGAATTATTTTAAGTCTACCTCATTCTTAATTCCATTCAATTTAGTGTCCTTAATATCTTTAAAATTCATAACATACTAATTCAATAAGTAAAATTTTTTTTGGATATTGTTTCAAATGTATCTATTCAATGGGGAAGGGAAGTTAGATGTAAAGAAAAAGATAAAAATATTTACATATAACCACTGAAAAACTCAAACAAATAATAATCTTAACAAGTAAAAAATAATTAAGATTGTACAAAGAAAAATTCCTGTAATATAATTTCAATCCATAAAGCATGTTAAAGTTTTTAACAAAATTCAAATAGAAAACTACCTGAATATTCTGTACAACTGATCAATTTCAGAATCTCCTCGAAATAATGGTGATTTATTGGCCATCTCTGCAAAAATGCAGCCAACACTCCAAATATCAACAGGAGTAGAATATCTTGGAGATCCAAGCAATACTTCTGGAGCCCTATACCAAAGAGTGACAACTTCATGGGTATATACACGTACAGGTACACCAAAGGCTCTTGCAAGACCAAAATCTGCAATTTTTATTGCTCCTTTCTGATCAATTAATAAGTTTTGAGGCTTTAAGTCTCTGTGCAAAATTCTTCGTCGATGGCAGTACAAAATGCCGTCCAATATCTGATAGAGATAGCTCTAAAAAATAAATTGCATGTATGAAGAATCATGATTAGAAACAGTACTGGAAACAATGTGTAACATAATTTGATTGTTATCAGGACATTTCACTTATATCCAATCTTTAAACATTCAAAAATCGATTCCAAAGAGTCAATTCCATAAACTTAATGTTACTTAAAATTCAATAATTTATTTTGAAAATAAACAATTTCAATGATTTAAGAAATTTAAACAAGGGAGGTGAGGATGGAAAGCTTGAAAGAAATTCAGAACAGTTACATAAAAATTCACCTACCTCCCTTCACAACAAAATTTTTGAATTCAAAGAAAAAAATATATTTCACATATTCCTTTTTGTTATTAGGCAATTTTTTGTATCTATCCTATTAAATGCTAATCTGAATAACCTAACTTTAAATATGTTTTATGAATTCATGTCTGTTGTAAAGGGTAAAAAATTTATACTGTAATAAAATTTCTATTTTATAAATTTTTAGAAAATCATTCTCAACAACTAAATACAATTTTTAAAACTTATTTTACAAAAGTATTTAACTAATTAATGTTGATACATTCAACAACTGAACTCAATGGGGTCAACAGCAATGGAAATTTAATTTTCCTTAAAAAACTTGAAATGAAATATGTATAGATGTGTAACATTAACCATAAAACTTTTTTAAAAGCATTTCTTGTTTAGGTCATAAGCAACCTTAAATGTATTTATGTGCGAATATATATGTACATTTAATACTATAAATTAATATTTTACTAGGAAATACAGTCCTTAAATTTAACCCAGACTAAAAAAAAAAAAAAAAAAAAAAAACCAGATAAAATCACACATCACATGCACAAATATTAATCGATTTTTTTAAAAAAAATCATTAAATGGAATATTTAAAATTGTTTCAGAACTAGCAGAACATATATACAAAAGATTTTATATTGCAAAGTGCATGGAAAATATTTCTGATTTTATAATGAATCTACTGACTCACCAAAATATAAAAATTTCTGTTGTCTCTTGTAATAAAAACATTATAATAATAAAACAATTTTTATCATTTAAATCATATCTCATTTAACAGGAGCTTACTAATTATAGTAAAATTGTACATGCATTTTTTACAATGAAACTCAAAAAATATCTATATAAAAAAAAACATACTTAAAAAAATTGTTTCATAAGATGTAACTTATTGAAAAAATGTCACCTTAACTAATGCCTTTTCCATAAACTGTCCATTTGGTATGCTGTCAAGATACTTCTTTAAATCCATTGACAAGAATTCAAAAACAAGATAAAGTCTACTTTCTTGCATTAATACATCTAGAAGTCTAGAAAAGAAAATTAAAATGGTTAGCAGTTGTAAAATTTAGTAAATTAAAAAAATCATAATCAAGCAAACTTCAAAAATATTCATATTTATGCACATTATAATACTTTACATACAATTATTAGAGGAGTAAATCAATATTGCCAAATGAATATAAGAATTTCATTCAAATAAACAATTTGTTTTGTAAAAAAGATGAACTTGGTTCACAAAGAAATAAATTTTAAATGAAATATGAACAAACTAATTTCTGCATAACAAAAAATTTTTACTTATGAATTACTGTAGATGTAATCAAAGCTAAAAAACCATGCAAAATTCAGATAAACTGAAATATCTATTTCATGGTTACCATGCACGTGGTCTCCAATTTTTTTTATGGCTATTGGCTTCTTAATTTTCATAAGTATTTGGTTTTTGCATTTTAATAATCTTTTTTCCTCTTATCTTAATTTGAATTAATAAAATGAAGCCATGGGATTCGCTTACAACAAAAGCAAAAAATGATACTATTGTTTCAAAAGTACAATATTTGCTTCAGATACACAAATGTTCGAAATTGATAGCCAAATGGTATATCGAAAAAACAAGTATCTTGAAAGTGCAATGTTCATTGGAATCGAACAATAAATGGCTAGAAAATATAGTTGCCTACCTTTTATCATAGCTGTTACATTTATATACTGCAAGAGTAAAGAGCTGGTTTGCATCAAACTCTGACATAAAGAATTAGTAATGACAAACAAAACAGCAATTCATTGGAATAATTATTTGCGAGATATCTGTTAGTTACCTTTAATTTAAAGACACAAAGTCAGAGAAAAGTGATTTGTGGGAAAAACCTATTAATTGAAATCAATGAAAATATGCTTTGGAAGATAAAAACAATTATGGTTGCATTCAGTCATTACAAGGTTTTCAGTGGAATATGTTGGGAGAAAATTAAATCAAATTTTGATAACAGTTACTGAGAGGAGTGCAGCAATATTAATGAAAAAAAAATTAACAAACATGTAAAGTGCGAGTGAGTGAATGTAAAGTTTATTGGCACAAGAGCCAGATGTGGCTATTGCTGCGCCAAACAAGATTTAACTATGGTCTAGACGTGAAGAAATTGGAAAAAAAAAAAAAAAGACAAAAATTGGTTGACAAGATGGAGGGTCCGAAATAGAGAAGGATCACTAGGGTAACCAGGGGGTGTGTCACCTATGTTTACCAAAGGGAGAAAACCCCATGGGAAAGAAAAAGATCACTAGGGTGTCTCAAGGTTATGATGCCCATACTTAAAAGAAGGCAAGGCAAGACAATGATAATCCCCAGGGGCAGGGTGCCTGGCTATACCGCCAGACGCTGGGTACCTATTTTAGTCGCTTCTTACGCTATGTATGAGCTACAGTGGTACTATTCTGCCATTCCCGGTCACCATTCGGGTCAACAAACATGTAAAATAGGAAAGTATAATCTATTTTGAAAGTTGGTCTTCTTATAAAAAGGAACAACTTAGGAAAAGTTAGCTTCAAGCATGGAGCTGTCAGCCTCACACAATAGTTCAGAAACCATTTTTAAATGCATCAAACTGAATTAATAATTGGTTTTCAAGAGAGCAATTTGACCCATAATGGTTATCAGAATGAAAAATTTTGTTCATGCATATAAAAACTAGTTTTGAATTTCCCTCGTACATTGCGATATTTATTGCACAAAAACCCTTACCCTCAAAAATTCAACACATTTGTTTTTGTAGAAGAACATGCATTCATTTAACAATTCCAATTACCACATTTCCAAGTGGGAGGAACCATGTGATTCAAGCCTTGAGTCATCCTAATGGGTTTATACAGCAAAAACTAATATTTTCAAAAGAAACTTAAACATCAATTAAATTCCAAGGTCAAGCAGCACCATCTATTGGCAAAATTCAAAACCATTTCTTATTTAGAATCAAAACTTTTCAATGCAAGAAACAGTTTGGAAGGATAATAGTCTGTTACTTATTAGTTACTTTATATTCAGTTTTACAGTATGTCAGGGACTTTGTATACATAATTATGTATACGTAATTATACCTTATGTATACATAATTATATATGTATATTAATTAAATTATACATTAAAATATGCAATCATTTTTTTTAAAAAAAAATACATTTAAAACACTAATCTGATACAAGTACAACATTAATAAATATGGATGCATAGAAAAATTTAATGTGATAATATTAAAGTACATCTTTACAATGAAATATGAAACTTAAAATGAACTTCACAAATTTGACAGAACACAACTTACTTAAATCCTGTGACACATGTCATTTTGCATCGTTTTTCCCGAATTTCTAATTTTTGAAAAATGTATATTTGAAAAAAAAAAATCTTTAAATAAGACTTTTAACATGTAATTTGTGCAAAATGGCAAAATGCAATATTTATAACTATGAATACTATGTGCACTCAAACTTGCTGCCTCAATAATAAATTTTTAAATAACCTACTTCAGAGTACAAGTGACATCATGACTGCATTGGGCCATATTTTTGCACTCTTTTAAAACATGATTTTCCAAGGAAATATTACAATTTTTTTTTTCCATGATGATGAATCAAATTTTTAAAATGCTGGAATTTTCCATGTTACTCATCATAAAACAGAATAAAATATTTGAATTATAAATTATACCTGCTTATTAATCTACATCTTCCAAACAAGTATATCGAAATTAATTGAAACTGGTCAATTGAGTGAAATTTCAGCTGTATATTTGAATTATTTATTGTATTTTCTAAAAAGAACTTTTGCATAATTACACAAAAGATTAAGCAAAAAAACTTACCCAACAATACTAGGATGCTTCAATTCCTTCAACGTTGAAATCTCTCTTAAGGCAGTAGATGGTACTCCTTCATCTTCATTTTCTATTCTAATCTTTTTCAAGGCAACAATTCTGCCAGTTTTCTTATGCTTTCCTTTGTAAACAACTCCATAAGTACCTAATTATTATTTTAAAAGATTCAATGTTACTTAAATGGAATTATTTAGAAAATAATAAAACCTGTGATTGACATGTGGGTTAGTCCACAAGCTTGGTGACTGAAATATTTGCTAAAAGAAAAATTAACATTTTTTTTGGTTAAGCATGACATGCAATATACAGCACCCTTGCACTTTTTATTTCTCTGTACTCTTCTTACTTCTATTAAGTACTTGTCATCAGTTTTAGGTAAAGTACATTTCAGATTTCATCGAAGTTTTTTGGGGTCAATCGGAAAGGGAGAGTTAACGTATTTCATAACAGCTAGAAACTGAAAATCCGGAGTATTCGAAGAAAGAGAAATATCTAAATTTGTAAAAATATTAACACATTTCTTGAACCCACCAGCAAAATAGGTTAATAAACTTTTTTTCATATTCTTTCATTTAGCACTTTGTGAAGTTGTAATGCACCATTTTAAGGCAAGCAATAATGTATTATTATAAATACTTTTTGTTTAAGTTTTTAAAAGTTTCCTCAAATACATTATATGCAATTTTTTTGAGAATTTCAATAAATCTATTCTGAAAAGCTTCATATAAATTTTAAGAGATTTGAGACAACAGAATAATCAAAATATTAAGTTAATATGAAATTATTAAAATCCATACTCATTCTAAACTCCTAAAGTGCTTTTCATTCTTGTAGAGGACAAGATAACATTTTTGAAACACATTAAGATATGGTTTAATCAACTGATTCATTAATTTTAAGGGAATATGTGTTGTAATAATGTTATTTAATTTGATGTGCCAGAAAGTGACATAAAAGCAGCATGGTCTCGGTACCTATTTTTTTTACTTGTGAAAATAAACTTAAACTTAACTTGAAAATAAACTTCGTTACTTAAATAATAATGAGTACAAAGTAGCCTTAAGAAATTAAAAAAGGTTAAAAATGACCACAAAAAAAATCGTAAGATCTGCAATGAAAACGGTGTCTTTACAGAACAAAGTCTCAACAAGAAAAAACGACGAAATGAAAAGAATTTTAGCGCTTTTTGCCCTGAGCAATTTCATTGGAAAAAAGGCCATAAAAAGCCATTTTTTTCCCCTGCCGTCTGGGACGGCAGAGGAAGAAGCGACCTATCGCCCGTAAAAATCTCGCCAAATCCATAAGTCTTTATACTGAAGCCTAGGCATTATTTCAATATAAATTCCCAATTTGCTTAATAAGGCCTAATTTTTTTCATTTATTTTTCAAATGAACTTTCTCAAACTGATGTTTTACATAACTGACATAATTTCCAGTTATATGGAAAGTTATACAATCAGTTATGCTTATTGGAGGAATAACTTATATTTCATATAATTTAAAAACAGAACAAAATCTATAACATGAAAATAGTTAGCTTTTTAAAGACAATATTGATTCAACATTATTTTACGTCTCCAATTAAGCTAATACATAATTACTGTCTCCATCAGGAAAACACAAAAATTGTATTGAAAATATTTCATTAAAGTTAGTTGGTTCACTCTCTTTAGTTTTTGAAACATTTAAAATAATAGAATAAGAAGGTCTGAAAAAAAAACTGACTTATCTAATACTTAGGTCTAATTTTAGCAATTCATGCACTGTGTATATCATGTAAAAGCTTCACAGAATCCTAACATTAAAACAAGAAAAATTTGCATAAATTACCTGAAAGATGAGAATGTAAAATGATAATTCAGAAACAAACTAGTCAGTAGTTAGCATGTATATGGGTAAGAGAATACATATGTCATTGAACTCTCATAATTCAAAAAAATATATTCTCTTAATAATGTACATACAAGTTCATACACTTTAATGTGTATAAATAGTTCAGCACTTACAAGATGATGCACGACTTCTTTACATATGTTGCCTATATTGTTTCCTGTCTTGTGTTGTGGAACGTGTCAAGTATTAAATAATTTGTTCCTGAAACCATCCCAGCAAATACAAGCACATGTGAATTAACAAAAAAAAAATCAGCAAAAACTCATCTTTTTTTTTTTTTTTTTTTTGAGGCTTTTTATGTCAATGGTAGTATGTTATTTCCGCCTGACACAATAAAATTGTCTTTGAAACAAAAATTACTTACCTTCACCAATTTTTTCTACTTTTATGTAGTCCTCCATTGAAAAACCTAAAGAAAATTTTAAAAATTATGTCTTATTTCGCATGTTAGGGAGAAAACAGTTTTAAAAATTAAACGATTTCTTTTTATAAAATAAATTATCCGAAATCTGCAGTCGTTTTTGTAGCCGAATTAGATTTTACTGTTCCTTATTAGTATACACAAGTATTACTTACAGATTTTTTTTATTATAAACTGATAACTGATAGATAAGATTACGATCTCAGTTTTGTTTACAATTATTTTAAGCTAATTACTATTATCCACTGGAAGCAAATCCAATTTCGTAACAATTCAAGTACAATGAAAATGCACAAACTAAAACTCGACAAAATATGACTATCTACAAATAACAAATAAATTTACAATTATAATACTTGACACTAAAAACAAAATATGAAATTAAATTCAAATGAAATTACAAACTGAAATATTACTGATAAGCAACAATATATATATATTCCAGTATTAAGAGATGATGTAATATAAAATATGATCACAAAAATATTTTACCTCGACAAACAAAAATCACTGAGCGTAGAGACAACTTTTCCCCACTGAAATCAAAAATTACTGGTAAAAAAAAACTTTAACCAATTTACAACGTTCAAAAAACGAGCGCGCTCATTTTGATTTTTGACTTTCAGTTAACGGTTACGGTTAGGTTATCAAAGGTAAACGGTTATGAACAATAAAAGTTCCCAGTCTCTTCACTTAAGCGAAGTTCAAAATTACGAGGTGCGTCACCTCGTGTTGTATCTAGTGCGACGTTAATAAAACCAAACCAGAGGTTCCCAAATCACAATACAGATAATTTTTGCTTAAAATACTACAGGCCTCAGCAAACTAAGACCCGACGTTCACCAAATGACCATTTTCGTAATTTTAAATGAATTTCTTGAATCCCAAAAATAAATAAAATGTAAATATAAATAAAAAATAAATTTTATGAATGAATAAAAAATAAAACAGAAAATAAATCGTAACAACATTTTTGTTTGGTTACGAAGTTACAGTAATAAATATGCATTTTTATTTTTTAAAAAATAAAATTGCAACATAATTGCTATGTTTGGAGATCTTGGCACGTTTCCAAAAAAACCTTCAACTCCTCTAAGTAAAGATTCCCCGATATAAGCTTTATGCACAGATGTAATTAATTATAGCCCGGAACGTTTTAAGACTACCACATTAGAACGTTAGTTGTTCTGTTTGGCAATCTTGGCACGTTTCGAAAAAAAACTCTCAACCCCTCTAAGTAAAGATTCCCAGTAAAATGAGGTTTTTTGTGAATTTTCATTTTCTACATTTTAAATTCTCAAAATCATTAATCATGCTTTCAAAATCCATTGTTAATAATATTTCATTTTCAATACTCATCAAACTTAAATTATTCAAACGTGATTGAGTCATACAATTTCTCAATTCATTTTTGATTAGTTAAAGTTTTGAAAGGGAATGCTCATTACTCTCGTTAGTAATCATCATTGAGAAGAAAATTTTCAATATTATTTCAATATTGGAAACATTGTGAATAGTTTTTCATTATACATGTGTGTATTGATCCCGATTCCAGTCCCTTCATCCAACAACTGTTCTTCATCTTCATCTCTATTATAACAATTACATTTTTTATTAATTTTTCTTTTTTTCCATTTCTTCTCTTTGCTTTTTCTTTAGCTTTTCGCCATCAATGATCATATATCAATTGAAATGTTGACATTCTAAGTTCAGTTCCTCTCAATTAATGATTTTATCGTAAAATTTTGATATTTTCTCGCATGCTGTTCCAATTTCTGTCTCGTCCAAATTAGAAATATTTTCAAGAAATCCAAACATTTCTAAAATCCCCTCATATTTTTTTACTACACATTAATATATTGTAAATTAGATAGTCGATTACTGGTAAAAAGGTTTCTTTTTAATTTCTTCTTTTAAATTTCTGGCTGTGGCTTTTTTCAAAGGTTGTGTTGGTGTCTCTATTTACTTCAAGGAAAGTTACCCTAACACTGAGTTGTCTTGCAAGTTTGTGAACAATTTGATACTCCTTTATAAATGAAACTTCCTTGACTTTTGACTCATAATAATCAAAAGAGTCTCTTTCAGTTTATATATATATCATTACGATTTTAATAATTTTACATCTTTCGAGGAATCCATATTTTTACGGAAAAAATGGATTTACTTCGTAAATGCAAGTCAAACTGTCAATCTAAAAAGTAGTTTCTAATTCATTCATCTTAATTTTTAATTTTTTAGCAGAAACTCGAGTATCCACAGCCTGTAAGTCATCATTGATAAAGCAATCCAGGCTCATGACAATATCCGGAGCTTAGAGCTTTCATTAATTACATCTGCGTGCTGACCAAAGTGTTTTTGATAGGTTTTTTAGTACATTTTTATTTCTATCACAGCTTAAATTTAATATTAGTATATTCCAACGATGGTTTGACGATGAGAAAAAAATTATAAAGATTTTGGACAAAATCAAAGTAAAATGTTACATTACGGTTACATTCTACTGCTTGAACGTCAATTATATTCAAAGAATGCCCTGCTTATGGTACGTAAATAGCATATTTTTTTCTTGAAATTGGGCTTGCAACCCTGAATATTTCCCAGATATATTAGAGGCACTGTCGTATGACCAACCTCCACAATCACTGAGGGTAATGTTGTTATTTTCCAAAAATGAAACAGCAACATCCGTCAGATACTGCTCAGTATGTCCATTAATATTAGTAAATTGCAAAAATCTCTCATTGGGTGCACCATTTTGGACTTACCATAAAATAAAAGTTAATTGGACTGCATGAGTCACATTTGGGGTAGAATCAACGGAAGTAGAATAATAATATTTAGCTTTCTGTATTTCAGTGACGGTTGTTTCCAAGATTTTTGACGCCATACTAAAATGAATTCATCAAAAATTGTACCAGACATATAAAAAGGATTGCTTTTTCCAGAATTTCCGTACTTTTTAATAAGTTCATTTAAAAACAGAACAGACTTACTTAGAGGTTCCAAAGTGCCTAAATAGTTTCCGATATTCACTGAACTTTTAACTTTTATTTCCCCTCTGAAAGGCAGTTCTCTTAATGCTAAGAATTTTATTAACAGTCACTATTCTCTTTAGCACTTCTTTTAAAAATGACGTTCATCATTGAATTTTATAATAATTGGGTTGTCTACGCGACTACATGACTGTAATCGACGGTGGTAGTTCATCATATACTTTCTGTGTTCAGGTGCGTTTTCATGCTGTGAAATAGCCGTACTTGCATACTTCCAATCATTGAATCCTCTACTGCTAAACGTAGAATTGGTAGATGAAAACAATTTACAAACGAAACAATATACTTTTCCTTTCATAAGAATAGTTTCTTCATAAGAGGTAAATTACATGTTTTCTTTTTCTTAATTCTAATTCTTTTCTTGACTTTGACATAAACACTTTTTCGTGCTTTTATTTTTTCACGTTTGTGTTAATTTTATTCCATTTTTTGATGATTTTATGTTCTGACAAGCTGTCATGATGAAAGAAAAAGACTTCTCAGTGTTAGAAACATCTCTTTTTATACAAGTTTAATGATGGGTTCTGTTTGTTTCTGAACAGTAATCGATGCTCTTTTCTCAAATACCCTTCAATCTCATGCTATTTTTTTTCAAAACGAAAGATAACGATATTTCTACTGCGTCCTTCTAAGGAGACCTGTTTGATGTCCACTTTACGGTCAACGGTTGTACCACCGTTTATGTGATCCCTCTTTTATTGCCCTTACATATCATTCAAGTACATAAAAACTTTCCTACATGTACGTCTTACAAAGAAACCGCTTTTCTCACTGTTTCAATATGCTCTCCGCTTTCCTGATTGTGGATCATCAGTTTCGGCTACTTCATTTTTGAATTCAATCATTTCAATTATTAAAGATCTACAGTGTTAATTAAATATTTTTAATGAGTACGAAAAACGAAGCATTCCGAATTTGGTACAGTGATTAATTAATACAAAATATAAACTTTATGAAAGGCGGAAACCGACTCAGAACAATTTGCGGTGATATACATCAATACGAAATTTCATCAAAAACCTTTTCATAAACAGTTTAATAAGAATACTCAACTTGTAAAATCTAAACTTCTATACATCATGTATTTTTTTAATAATTGTTTGCTATAAATAAAAAGGTATATAAATCTTTTACGTAAAGTCTTTTTTCCTTTCTATTTTATTGAGGCTAAAAAATACGGTATATTATTCTGGATTAATGTTAAATTTTCGGTTTAAATCGAAAGCGATAGCTGAGGGGTTATGGTCTCGAACTCGGGGCCACCGTTTTTATTGTCGTATCGTGGGTTCGAATCTTTGTGGCGCCTAAGACCCATCATGTAAGGGTTATACACATTAAATTTTTAGAATATATGTGTTTGCAACTATACGGGATATATATACACTTGGTATTATGCTTTTCAAGTGAAACAAATAATTATGATAAAAAGGAAGTCATAGATTCCAAGCTTAAAGAACATTATTACATAAATTGTTAATTAGGAGAATTTTAATTATGTAAATAATTTTCATTAAAAGTATTTTACATCAATATGTGATAAAGTATTAGTAAGTAATGAAGTATTAATAGTGATAAAAGTATAAATACATTATAAGTTTTAAAGTATAAGAACTAAAATTAAAGTATGGGTATATATAATAAATATAAAAAAAAAGTATATATAATAAATTTCAATTCTTTGCAGGAAAATCTGATTAAATATACACACGCAAATAGAAAATTTCTAGTGAGACTACAATAAAAATACACTAAGAAATCTTATTTTGTACTGTGTTGGACAAGAATTTCTCCATTTTTGATGTTTACTTTTAACACATTAAGTTATTGAACAGACATTTATTTATCTAATTATCAAATCGTTCTCTAGGATACCTGTTATATGATTATTTTTCTAGATTTATATTACATCACTACAATATGTACTAATGTAATATATTCGTTTTATAAATATTCTTTTTATTTGGGTTTCATTAATAATAAAGAGATAAAAACCAATGTTTTTAAAAACAACGTTTTTAAATGGTGGCAAAGTTCATTAAAAAATTTATAGAAATATTAGTTAAAACTTTGTAAAAAAACCTCATCTCTCTATCGTCTTTAAGATCACTCTCTCTGCGTAATTCAATATATCTTCCATAGATAGCACCAACTTACTACACAAACTATGTTATTAAAAAAAATTATTGAAAGATTAGTTAAAACTTGTGGCAAATGTCTAAATATTTCATTGTTAGGCGAGTAAGAACGATTCCCAAAGTTTCAGAGCTCTAGTTTGATGAGAAGTTGGTTAAATTGACGATCGAAAATTTGATGACACACACACACCAAATGAAATATATAAAATTCGAAACAAAAACCAACGTTTTTAAAAACAACGTTTTTATATGGTGGCAAAGTTTATTAAAAATTATTAAAATATTAGTTAAAACTGGTCGCAAATATCTAAATATTGCATTGTTAGGCAAATAAGAACGGTTCTCTAAATTTCAGAGCTCTAGCTTGATGGGAAGTTGGTTAAATTAACAATAGACAATTTGATGACACACTGATACACATACATACAGACACACACCAAGTGAAACACATAACAACGTTAAAACTAACTAAAATTAATTAATCCGGTAAATTAAATGGTTGGAATACAGTTTAGTCAAACCACTCTTGGAGACAGGAATTATTTGGCGGTATTTTGCCAAATGTTGCTATATTGGTCCGCGAAGCGGACTTAACATTCAGCCAAAAAAAAAAAAAAAAAAAATTCGCCAAGTTTGGCAATTATTCAAATTGCACCAAGTGATTGGGCTAAACTGCATTATTTAAAAAAAATATGAATTAAAACTTGTCGCAAACGTCTAAATATTGCATTTTTAGGCGAGTACGAACGATTCCCAAACTTTCAAAGCTCTAGCTTGATGGGAAGTTGGTTAAATTAACGATCGAAAATGTGATGACACACACACTCACACACACCAAGTGAAATTCAGAAAAACGTTGTAAAAAGGACAGTCATTTGAATTTTTAAATAAAAAAAATAACGTTTTCCATATTAGAAGTAAATAAAAATATTTCTCTAAAT
Source organism: Nephila pilipes (assembly GCA_019974015.1). Classification (NCBI taxonomy): domain Eukaryota; kingdom Metazoa; phylum Arthropoda; class Arachnida; order Araneae; family Nephilidae; genus Nephila; species Nephila pilipes. The sequence continues at coordinate 228,286 of BMAW01081247.1, forward strand.
TACAGTACACATCGAAAATTCTTTTGAAGATCATAGTGCATTCAAAATGAATGAAGCGTGTGCATATGCATATTAATCAATATAGAATTATTCTAAAGAATACATTGAAATAATTATTAAAAAATTTATAAACAGCTAGAGATTATTTCATGTTGTTCTGAGAGAGAGAGAGAGAGAGAGAGAGAGAGAGAGAGAGGAAATTTACAAAAAAACACAGAAATTTTTTAAAACTGGATATTATTTTTATAACTCTCTCTGTAAAAAAAAATTGTAATTTCATATTATTATATATTACTTTTTTAAATGCGATATAAATATTTGTATATTATCTTAAATCTCAAAAAAATATAATTCAAAAAATAAAAACATAATTACCTTTTGCTGTTTGAAAGAAATTAAATTTAAAGGAAAGAATTGCCGATTTAGAATCGTACGCCACTCATTTCTTCCAAATAGAGTGATTTCCTTCAGGGTCATTCCAACCCTTATTTTATTAGCCCTGAAGTCTGTCATAAAATAGGGAACGTGTTTTTGTCACTTCTGTTGGGCGCTAGTACATCTCTTGTCCATTCATGAGCAATCCTTAACTCATGTGTGCAAATAAATAAAAGGTCACTGGACGGGGTGTCTGTTATGTCTATGACTGTCCTTCTCACTGCAGCATTTTTTTAATAAATAGGATATATCTCGCTTTAGAAATATAACTAATATTTTCCCTGACTCTCAGTAAGAATTGTAAATAGAAATATTTAATATAGAAGTAACTGTCTTCTTCCAGTTATGCCCGGGAATAACATTGGACAATTAAAAATATTCTGATCATGATATTATTGAGGCCAAGTACAGAATGAGACGAGGCTCCCTCAAAGGCGAGGACCTGGGCCAGGGCCCATGCCTTAAGACGTCCCTGATTACAGCTAAAACTTATAATGTTAAGCGAAATTTTTATTCAAAACATAAAAATGTTAGGGAAATTCTAAACGAAGTAAAATCTAAATTTATTACGAAATTTAAATTTATTTGAATTCTAAATTTATTAAAAATTTTATAAAAGGGATCAGCTGACGAAAGTGTATTAATTATTTCAAGACCTGATTTGAATTTTACATAGATTTTGAATGCTAATAAATAGTTATTTTTACGAAGAATTATCAGTTTTCTTTTAGATATTAACGATGCATTTATGCTTAGTATTTATTAGAAGATTGAATGAAACAAAATGTGATTGTTATATAATATTTAAAACAACTTATCTGAAAATTATCGATTTCTTTGTTTGAAATATATAGTTAACAACTCCCTTACAGTGGAGTGGCCGTGGTAACCTTGTGGTCATAAACACGGGCAGTGGTTTTCATCGAGTCGTGGATTCGAGCCTTGACGCCTCATAAGAACCGTGGTTGATGTGCGTTATATCTGTCGAGGTTCAAAGTTCTTCCATTGGTGTTATGGGGAAGTTGGGAGAGGGAAGTGCCAGCTCAAATGTCGTCCGTTCCACTTGATCGAAGTTCAAAATTACTAGGTCCACAGCCAATAAACCTTGGGTCGCTTCTAGTGAGACATTAATAAAGACAATCGATTATCCGTTAGAACAGCACCAAGAATAAAAACAAGCGCCCTATGGAAGGCTGCCAAGCAAAATAAATATCATGGTGCTGCTTGGCCTTGCTTCACTATCATGATTTTGATATATATTTTTCAACTCATTATCTTCCCATTATGATGTTCTTTCATTATTTATACAGACTACAAAGTAGTGACGGAATAAATAAGTAACAATATTTTCTGAAACCTTTTTCGACTCTTTTGACTTTCTAGCTCCACCATGAGTGTTTGTGACGAAAAGCACTTTTAACACATATTACTTTTTGAGTATGCCAGGTTTCCCATCAAATAAGATGGACATTAGTCCAGAATCGGATTCCGATAAGAGCAAATCCATGTACTTATCGAAAAGCAACTACAATTCCATAATGCTAGATTGGCATGTATCCGAAATCTTAGAAATACTGAGGAGAAACACCCAGATTTTATGAACGAGAGTCATCGAAGAGACCCGGTCGAGGAAAGAAAATCGTTGGGAAAGAAGATCATGCAGGTAACAGAGGAGTTTGATTCCTTGTATACTTGTTCAATTAAAATGTGCTTACACAGCATAAATTCAAAAATAAACAAAATTACGAAAAGAGCATCCAAAGCTGGAAACAGCTGCACAAACTCAAATACCCCCCAAAATTCTTTTCCTCTAACAATACTGACTCTGAGGGACTCAAATCCTTGGCCAAATCCCCAAGGAAATCAACATTTAGTTGTTCCTTGAGGTCTATCACAGTTCATATGAAAAATAGTTTTACTCAACTTTCTAACGATGATTCAAATGCATTTGAGAAAGATTCTCCTTCCCTCCTACAAAAATTCAACCAATTATACCTAAGTGTAATGCCAATTACAATTTGATGCACGATAGTTACCTGATAATCATTAGTATATCGGTGCTATCAAAGTTTTTTTGACGGAAATTGAATCGAAATAAGATGATTTGCTGTCACATTCGAAAATAGGATGGTTAAGTTGAGACAAAGCTCTTATTTTAGTATAGTGTTTCGATGAGATACAAATATTTCTTTACAAAATCGTTGAATATGATTTTGGATTGAATGAAAATAATTAGTTTTTGAAATTTTAAATCTTAACAGACATAATGACAGATTATAAGGATTTCAATCTACACCTCTGAAAAAATAACCAGACAATTTTGAAAATGTGAGACGAATGGCAGAGTTTTCTTCGAAATTAATATTACTTGAAACAAACTCAAATTATGAAGATTTTCGTTTCTTTCTCTTATTAAAGGATAACATGAAAAAGGAAATATCAAAATGAGCAATTTTAATATGTTAGAAAGTTATATTTTGCGCATTAAAAGTAAATTTGATAGTCGATTTCAATTTTAAAAGTTCAGCGTACAGATAAATTCTATTTTTTGTCTGCATTCGATTCAACTTAATAACATATAAACATATAAGTAAATATTTTCACACGTGAAACATATTTTTAATAAGAATACTTAACTATCTAATATTCAGGTGCTAGTATTCGACTTAAGATGATTAACGATAAATCAGACTTGATTAAATTGACGTCATAACCTCGTCATCAGGAGTGCCATTGTTATTTATTTTTCTCTTCAAAATCAATCACTTCTCTGATAATAATATGAAGTTGATTCAGTTATGTTGGTTCTTGTAATAATTAGATTTATAATTTTAATTTTAGTGCTTTTTTGTAACTATTTTCTTAATAAAAATTATTTCATTTTTCACCAAAAAAGACTGTTTTAAAATGATAATACCTCTGATCCGAAACATATTTTTAGTACATAAACTATGACATGCAGTATATATATAACTATATATTCATTATATTTAATTTGACACAAAAGATTTTCTATGCAGTACAATTATAAAATCATGCTACTGGTTAAGGTGAGTTATAAATCATTTATATAATCACTATATGCGTATAATTATAGCGGTGTCCCATTGCAATTCAGAAGTTTAACGAAAATCCTTGAATTCTGGATTGGTTCTAGAATTGAATTTCTTAGAATTTTTGAAATGGCATAAAACGATATTCTGCCACCCAGCCTACATACTAATGTGAAACGACTTTTTCTGTTTAAATGTTAATTAAATTGAAATATCCTTCAGTGCTGAAAAGTTTTAAAAGTGCTTATGTACAGCAGTGTGAAATACAATCACCAAATGTTTAATTTGATATGTTGCCAAAACATGCGTCAGAAAAGATCTGTCTCATCAAAATGTGATTTTCTTCAATTAATTTTTGTACACATGTAACAAATTTAAAAACTAACCTTCTTACACATTTTTTAAGTATAGTGGCCGCGGTAGGACTACTGGTCGGTGGGTTTCGTCGAATCGTGTGTTCTAACCTCAGTCCCACTAAAGACCCACCATGTAGCCTGGGCTGATGCACGTTAAATCTGATCGTGGCCCACATTCCTCCTGTTGGTGTGATGTGGAAGTTAGGAAATGGAGGTATCAACTCAGGTGTCATCCCCGATACTTGACCGTGGTTCAAAATTACGAGGTCCTTCGCCAATAGCCCTCGTGTAAGAATTATGAGTATTTCATTTACAAAAGAGTTAAATAAAAAAAAAATTAAATTTATTTACTTATTAATTTTAAAATCAAGCAACTCAGTTTGGTTTCATGGTTGGGAGGGAAAGGGTTTTTAAAAATTTTTATGCATCTAAGTGATGTCGCAAGTCTAGAAAGTTTAAGAACCACTGTTATACATGGTGTAATTCTTCTCTTTAAAATGTATTTACTTTCTCTCACCAGGTGGACACCTAGTAGTTCATTTTCTGTAATCTGCTCCATGTATACCTATATTTTGGGGGTATAACTCCATTTTAATAAAAAATAATTTTTGAGAAACGTTTTATTCGGATTTCAATTTGAATTTCATCAAAAAGTTACAACACAGGCTCTGCAAAATAATCTGATGTTGTCTACATTAACATTACTATTTCGATACCGGATTTTGATACTGCAGTGAAAATTGTCATAATTTATAATTCCACCATTTCGCTTTTCTGCAGATTGTAATTTCCGCTCTTTGTTTACTTCGTCTTGAAAGTACTTTTAATTACTTAAGTAGGAGGACTTGAAATACATAATAAGTGGACTTGATGGAAAATGCGTTGACGAAACTTCTCCTAGTGGTACAGGCCCATACAGAAAATAGGCGAAGGAAGATGTAATTACATCACATTCTTGGATAAGAATAGGAAATACATTGAAAACAGTTCTGACTACCTAATGCGAATAATTAATACAGATCCTTGAAGATATGCAACTTCTAAATAGAAGTTTTCCCGTAAATATTTCCTGAGCTTTTCGAGGGAATTGCTGCAAGAAAATGAATTTTGCCTATTATATCTAAAAAATTTAAATATCTAAAATAATTGATATGTTATAATTCGATTTCTTTCGAAATTGCATTTTATAATTCCTTTGTTGTTGTAGAAGTTGAATAAATTTCTTATACTTGAAATTAGAAGGAAAAAAAAAAAAAAACCCGTTATCCACCGATTGGTGAAAATATCTTTTAAGTAGAAGATTTTATATCGTTAAATGCTTGAGACAGCTAACATTATGAGACTTCATTTTTAAACTCTCATTGCACAGAAACTTTAAGAAATTTGTGTTTTAGGTTAACTTCAAGTTGAGAAATCAGATACGAGAAAAAAATCGATAGCAAGAATTTTTATTAGAGTTAGTTAACTAATCCATTAAATCACCTTAGAACAATTAAGAGTGATTCTAATTTTGTTTAAATATAAAAGTGTCCCTTTTTTTGATGTATGCATTAGGCATGTGCCCCTATTGAATTGTTAGAAACAATAAGAATACAGAAATAAATATACTAACTCATTAATTATTTTACAGAAGATATGAATTCATGGAATCTTAAATTGCAGAATAATATGAGGAATATCAAATGATGGTAAAACAGAGAACACAAATTAACAAAACAGACTTTGTGAAGCTCTGAAGATTAAAACAGAAACAGTCGTTTCTCACATGTTAATTTTTCACTACATATAAGCTGCTTATTTTGAGGAAATTTTCTATCAGTTTTACTATTAGTGATTAGTTTAGTTTTTTTTATTAACGTCACACTAGAAGCAACACGAGGGCTATTGGCGACGGACCTCGTAATTTTGAACCACGGTCAAGTGACGAGGACGACACCTGAGCTAGCACCCCCCTCTCCTAACATCCACACCACGCCAACGGGAGGACTTTGGGCCCCGAACAGATTTAACGTGCATCAGCCCCGGCTACACGGCGGGTCTTTGGTGGCCAAGGATCGAACCCGCGACTGAACGAAAACCGCCAGCCGCTATCCACGACCTTGACCACTAGGCTACCGCGGCCCCTTACTATTAGTGAAACTGCCTTCTTCCACAAGTTTAAATGTTTTGTTATTTTCTCGATTATTTCCAGCAGTGATAGAAGATAAATATCTTTTTCAAGAATTCGCTTTATTTTGAATCTTCCGACCTTCTTGAGGAAAAATGCCCCCCTGCTCCTTATCTACATTCATGATAAAGATCAAAAAGTTTTATTGAAAATTGTGCTCTACTTAGAAAATCGTGATTAAACATAAAAAGTGTGTGTGAAGTCGGCTGAAAAAAAATCATCAAGGGAATTTAGAATGTTTTTTAGATGTATACCCGCTTACTTTTAAAAATTACTTTCCACATCCACTACGCTTTTAACTAACTGTATCACTAACACAACCAGACTTTGCTGCATAAATAAAGCATTGTTTTAAATCTGACTTTGTTATACGTGAGTGGAAAAAGCTTGTTGAATCCAGTCTATGGTACACCTCACAATTTACGTACAAAAACTCCTAGAAGTCTGTTTATTCCTGTTATATTTAAACAAACTTATTAAAACTGATCTGTGGTGTAAATATTGGAAAGCCCAAAAGGCCTGTCGTATTTAATTTTACTACTAATTTGGTTCGAAATATGTTAGGATTTTTTTCTTTCTTTTTAGTTAAGGCTGTTTTCCCTCTGTATGCACTCAGCTACCAACTGGGGTCGGCCTTGTTTAGGTATTTTGTAACTTTTAATAGTTTATTTTAACGTTTTGAGTATTTAGTTCATCTTTTAAAAAAAAATTAACTGGTAGGTTCCATTGGCCAAAGATTACTGATAAGCATTTTTCAAGAGAGAATCAACGTGTACATAAGTGCTTCAAAATTTTCTGAGTTCGAGTGTTACGCAACCTTTGAAATTCTCTTAATTTTCCTTTCGGAGCCTTTTAAAGGTAATTACAAACATCAACAAAGTATTGATCAATCGTTACTGGTAACGACGCTCCCCCCCTTTTTTAAGCAACTAAATGAATAAGTGGGCGAATTCACCTCACAATTTGAAATTCGGATTTTATTTTCCAGTATACCTGCAACGCCGTTCTAAGCTGTAATTGGGCTCCATTAATAATGCTGTAAATAAGCAATCGATATTTATAATCTTGAAATCTTCAGCATCTACAGGAGAACTTTATATTTTCAATGTATCGTGCACTCGCCTTGTGCTTATGCGTTCCCACACAGTTAATATCTGTTCTTTCTCCATGCTTAATAGAAATATAGGATGAATATGCAGCGCACACTGCAAATGTTATTTTTTTTTGAAGAAATAATATACGGAATTCCTCCGAAAATGATGTTTGGAAATTGCACACACATTTCAATTTTTTTTAAATATAATTATAAATAACCTCACAAAATTTATATAACTTAAACCTTAACAATCCCTAGTGGCACGTGCAACACTACAGAATCAGATAGTACAAATCGCTAACAACAGATCACACAGAATGAACGAGTTTCGGTATCGTGGCGCAGACTTCCCACGCCGTTTGACGACCATTGGTTTACTACAATGTGAAGCTTTAAGCCACGCCCAATATTACAAGCGTATTGTATAGTCCGATTGTTTATTAACGTCCCAATTAGGAACAATTCAAGGCTTAATAGCGACGGACCTCATGAATGCGAACTTTAAGTCAGGTGAGTTGGACGACAACTGAGCTGGCACTTTCCTCTCCAAACTTCCACATCACGCTATCGGGAGGACTTGAAGCCTCTTGACACGGTTTAACGTTTTAGTTTTTATTAACGATTCCGAAATCATGACCACGAGGGCTATTGTCGATGGACCTCGTAATTTTGAACCTCGATCAAGTAACGAGGACGACACCTGAGCTGGTACCCCTCTCTCTTAATTTCCACACCATGCCAACGGGAGGACTTTGGGCCCCGTCAGATTTAACATGCATCAGCCCCGGCTACAGTTGAGCGAAAAATTTGGAGTCTCCTGTCTACGAGTAAATCCGGAGATTTGGCAATTTTAGATGAGGCAGATTTTTTTCTTCACTGTGCATGAAGCAGAATTACTTCACGGTATCTCGTTGTTTCTGAGCATAATCGCGTAACTTTCGGCAGATCATTAAATTTATTCATTTGTTCTACTGTAGAATGATTATGTTTTGAATGAATAATTTAACAACTATATCCGATGGTCAATTGAAGATTCTATAGTAAAAAATATTTTCCAACAAAACAATCTAAATTTTTACATCAGTGATATATATATATATATACTCTGATAACATCTTTATTTATTCTCAAATCCCAAAATCAAATGTCACTGAAGTATAAATTTATTTGCATCTTTGTTTTTTTATATTTCGTACGTGGCTATAATATCCGCTCTCTTACTGTTTGCATCATTTTCACTCGCTCTGCTATTTTTCCGCTAATTTCGATTTACTAGAAAACTTTTCTTTTTCAATTTATTTTCTTGAAATTTAATTTTTAAAAAATCTTCTTTCACGTTTTTAAGATTTTTAAAAAATAATCTTGAAATATTTTTGTATATGTTGCAGCCTAGCTCTCAATCTTAAAAAAACCCCGGGTTTTTAGTAATTTTTAACTGCACAAACAAATAGTTAATTTTCATTTCCCATCCTCCTTTTTTCTAAGTATTGCTCTGGCGCATTTATATCAAGGCTAATGCTTGTGACTAATTATTCTTTTGGAGATTGTTATATTTATTTGTGAGTGTTTGTCCTTCATTAAATAAAATTTACTAAAATACTTTTCATAGAATTTTTGTTGAGTTTTATTTTAAATATTAATTCATACGTAGAACGGGTACACAAGCTAGCATTAAATGCTTACAATAACTTGAAAAATTTAGAAGAAAAAATTGCAACCTGTAAATATAGTAGGAATTAAAAAAAAAAAAAAAATTAATTTATTGCTAACAAAATTCAAATCAATATGTATATATATAATTTGACAAACGATTACGTTTATTATTTTTATTATTGTTACGATTGTATAAAGCAACAAGCAACCCATAGTGACTAAATTTCCAATATACGATTTCCTCAACAAAAGACTTTCACTGAGGCTGCTACATTATATAAAGATTTTGTATGGAATAGAAATATAATTCAATAAATAAAATAAATACAAAGTAATGACAATTAACAGCTATATCAAAATCATTTCAACCCAAAATATTCAAAGGAAAAGTAGTTTGAATATTTTAAGACAAACATGGGAGTCATAACACTGTTTTGAAATTCTGAATAATTTGAATCTGATTTATGTCATTTCTTAAATTTTTCCAATAGCATATAAATTAAAGTAAAGCATAATTGATATGAAAATTTAAAAAAATTACTAACTGGTGATGAACAGCGACACGACACAACCTACTTTCCATTTTATATATAAGATGTTTTATCCCAGTTTTGTAGTCACTTTTCCACAGAACTGCATGTATATTAGGAATAACATCTTAAAGTTTACATGGATTTGATTATATTATAAGAAATTTACTAAACATATGTATGCATGTAGTTAATGACTAAAGGTTATATAAAAATAAGAAGACAGCAGTTACTGTTAGATTGTTGATGAGCACAATTACTAGCTTTAAAAATTTTAAGATAGATACCTTAAATTTTAATAAATTAATATATATTTTAAATTCTATATGTATATAATGTATGTGTATGCTATATAATTGTTCTATATGTAAAACAAATTTTATGAAATTCTGTAAAGTTGCAGATATAATGACACACACACACATATAAACTATAATTTTTTTAAGTTAAAAAATTATAAGGTTAATAACATATCACTCATAAATCCAGATAAAAGTAAACAAACAAACAAAAATGTTAATTACAGCAAAAAATTTCCTAATGAAAATTTAAAAAAAAAAAATATTTGAAAATAAAGCATGTTTAGAAACTTACCTTCAATGTAAATTGTCGCTAACATTAAGAACATATCTACATTGTAACAGGTTAAAAATACATTTTGAAGTACAAAATAAATTTAATCTTCACCAATTTTTTTCTATACTTAAAATTTTGCACCATCTTTAATAATTATACAGTAAGGTTTTTAAATCCGAATTACATATGTATATATATATATTTAAAAATTGCAAAAGAAAGAATGAAAAAAAAAATTATTTGATAAGTTGTGACACAATATTGACACAGTTGAGTGCTCAACAATTTTTTTTAAATTTTATACTTTACTGTTCTTCAGAATTAAAAAAATATTTTTAGTCTTTTTACTATTAAAATAATTCTAAAAATAATAAATGGTATTTATGGAATATTGTAATACAATTGCTTTACAAGAGAAAATTATATAAACACACATACCAGAGCTATCAACATTATTTAATAAATTCAATTTCAAAATTCACAAGCATAAAGGAAATGTGATTTAATTTATCCACAGTAAAAAACTTTGAAAAATTTGCAATTTTATAAATAAAAAAAAATTTCAATTATGTACATTTATACAACATGCCAAATTCTGTTTTAATATCGAATTACTTTCAGGGAAGATTATAAATTTATCATAACTGAAAAACCTTTTACATCAACCTCAAAAAATAATACAATGTTAAAATAGATGGAAGCATTATATATAAAATATAGCCATTGTACAAAAAATACAACTTTTATAAAAAAGACCATCTAGTGGATTTTAAAGTGAATTTTTATATCTTATTAAAATGCACATATATTTATTATTTGCATAGTTACCTTAAGTAATACAGAACTTTTAAGGCTATTTATATTTTTAAGTTAATAATAAATATCACAATTTGTTTTCCTCCCCAAATATAATACATAAGTTATTTTACATTTAACACATGACATGCATTAAGTTATCAGAGTATACATCTTAAACAAAGAGAAGAAAGAATGCATGAAAACAGTAATAAGTAATATCTTCATGAAAAATTACAAACATAATAAGGAAGAGAAGAAAAAAAAATCTAATTTCATAGAGATTAATGAGGTAGTTAAATTAATTACTTAGTATAGTTTGCATTTTATACTGAAAAGTATATTATATATACTTTAAAAGCACAGAAATATAATGTAAAATAGTATATATTATTTTTCTTTATAATTGCAAAAAGAATAATGGAATTATATAAGTCATTTGCACACACTTAATATATATGTATAATATAAATATTTTAAACTTATTTAATATAATGTTAATAATCATCATTACGATAGTTGAAGTATTTTTCAGGCTAAACAATGCTAGGTTTCACACAAAGTCATAATTATTTTTTGTTGCTTTCCTTAAATAAAAATTAAGAGATATGTAAAAAAAGTTTAAATGTTGTGAAATTTCTTTTTTGAAAAATTTGACTCTTCTGCATTAATCTTATTTCTGTGATTTTCAAAGGCAAAAATATATAAGATACAATGATATATTATACAGGACCAAAATACCAACCCATTTTTAAATATAAAAATCTAAATTGACAAAATAAGATTCAATATTTGTTTTAATTTTCCTCCCGAATTAGTAGATTACATTATTAAAATTTTATTTAAGTTCAAATTTAGAATATACAATTGAAATACAACACTCAAATAAAAACCTTTTTATAATAATTTTTTTTTCTCCAAGGACAAGAATTTAAATTTGAGATGAAAATCTGGTTTGAAAATATTTTACATAACAAAATAAAATTTATTTCCATAAAATTTGGAAGCTCTTCATGAAATTTCTTTTTAATTGATCTTAGCATGTGCATATTTATTTGGAGTACTTTTATACTTTTCCTTTTTTTCCCTTTCATAGTTTTCGTATATCACACATGTAAACATGACAATGCAAATTTGAGCAATGGCAAGTTAACACAAGATTGCACTATTTCATTTAAAGAATAAATCTATGTCACAATCATGATAATTTTTTTGCAATTTTAGTGACTTCGCCATCTGTAGTTGTAAATTCAACAGCACAACAGCGTGGAAACCATCCTTTTGTATCATTTTCTTCTGTAAAAAAATATTATTTAAAGTCATATACTTGTAAATTACAATGCATAACAAAATATGAATTAAATACATCAATAAATTATAATTTTAGTTCTGAAAATATTTTATTTTCAACCAATAAAAATACAATGGGTTTTTACAAACATTTTAGCTATTCCAAAAGAAAGAGATATATTCTATCCTGTTGATAAATACAAAATACAACTGTTAAAAATTACATATAAAAATTTCTCCTTTCACACACACATATATATAAAGCATTAAACATCTTTACAATAACATTAAATGGAGCTTTCCCTAAAAAAGGCATAATAGCTTCAGAAATATCAAAAGCTATTATATAAATAATTGTCATATACTACTAAAACTTTTAACTGTATTCTATGATAAACTATTTATAATGTACTACATTTAAAATTCTGATTATGGTAGAGCAAAATTCATATGTAATCCATTAAACACAATAGCCGTAGAACAATAAACAGTGAGTAAGCAATAGTAGTTTAATGGCACCAGAACCAAATGTGGCCATGCTGAGCCAAACAAGGTAAAACTGTGATCTAGATATTAGAAAAATTGAAAAAAGATAATTGTCCAACAAGAAGGGTCGAAAACAGAGAATGATCATAAGTGTATCCCGAAGTACATCATCAGTGTTTACTTAAGTTAGTAAACCCCACAGGAAAGAAAAAGATTACTAGGTTTCCTCAGGTTCATGAAGCCAGTACCAGGAGAAAGCAAATTTAAAATAAAGGAGTATATGTTTGGTTTCCTTTTCATTATTCATATAATTTACAACAGTGCAAATGGATATTTCTTTTTAAACAAAAGTTTTTTAAATTTATACTTGTCTACTTTTGAGGATTAACATGCGAGTAAACTGAAATTTTTCAAATATGTACATATACAGAACTAAATATATAAGTATGTAACATATTATAATGGTGCTATTTTTATTTTCTTTTAAAACCTTACTTTTTAATTTTTTCCTTTTATAATAAAGCATTTTCACAGTCAACACCAAGGGTAACCAAATATGCTAAATATCAGTAACTTAAATGGTAAAATTCAGTTGCTTCAGAGTCACAAGACAAACAAAAGCAACAAGTACATTTTGTAAAACATATATTGTATTAATTTTAAGAAATACACATCATTACTTAATAATTATGTAAAACCATGTTCATATGAAAATTGGTTCAATTTCCTGTCAATCATGAAAGTTAGCAGAATTCCACATGAGCATAACCAATAATTTGGGTGGCCAAAAAAAAATTCTTAATTACACTAAAAATAATGAACTCTCTTTAATGCAAATCTGATGCAACATTAATTCATCTGTATATATGAATTTCAGTGGTTATTACTTTAATGTTAATAATAGCTGGGCCATCTCTCTTTGGTTATCTTTCTTGTTTAAAATAATGGTTACATAAAAACAAGTGCAAAGTTAGTTAACATCAATCAATATAGTGATAAAAGAAGTAATTTTTTAGGTTTGATGAAAATGGTCAATGGCATTTTACACAAGTACCCATTATTTAATTATATAAGTAATTTTTAAATCGTAAATTAGTATTATTTTCCATAACCATAAAAAAAAATATTAAAACAAAAAACATAAGCCAAAAATTGCAAATATTTAATCAGATTTCAGTTTTTAAAAATTAATCTTATTATAAATCACATTTAACGAATTAGTAAAATGTTATAAATAACAAGCTATTCATGTTGCTATTTCCTGTTAAGAATAGTATTATGCTTCGTTTTGATGAACTTCATTGCAAGGCACAATGATTCATATCAACACATTGTATTGAAAATGAGACAAGATGCCCACATAACTGCTGCTAATTAAGAATGTTTTATTAATGAAACTTGTTTACAGGACTATAGCAGACTGAAATTTCTAGAATAACCAAATTCTCTAAAATTCTCCACATTGTGTCATATGGTTTGTAAAGCACATTTTGGAAACCTCTGATTCATAACAAATAATTTCTGTCACTTATAATTTCAAACAAATGATTCAATTATTTCTTTGGTTTAGTTATAAGGGATAAAAAAAAAAAAAAAAAAAGGAAACTTTGATTAAAATTTGCACAATTCATGATAGTTTTCACAAAAATTACATCTTTAGAGCTATTATAAAAATGAATGTGGTAATAAAAATAATTTTTCTACCTGAGCCAACAGATGTATTACATTTTTCACCATACAACCACCTTCTAGAAACAGAAAATTATGCCATACATATGAAATGAAATTAAAGAATCACAAATAAAAATTTACAATGCACTCTTATACTAGAAATTAATTACATGTGAGCATTAAAAAGACTTCACACAGAACAGAAGTTATACACATACACATGAATTTATTACAGAGATCCGTATTATTCATAAGGCTGACTAAGTTAAAGCATCATTTTATTGGCTATTTTCGAGCACAATATTATTTTAATGTCCTATAAGCACCATTTCGTTAAGTCTTGGGGTTCACAAAACATAAATTTGACTTACGCTGAATAAAAAATGTGTTTAGAAATCAAAATAAAAATAGATTACTTACAAAAATATAATTTTTATAAACATAGATTTAATTTTTATATTAATTTTCAAGTCGATAATAAAGCCTAATAGTAGTAATCTAGAATATAAAAAAAGATGCAAAATTTTTAGTAATTCTTATTATGAGAAAAAAAAATTTTCAAAAGGGGGGAAAAATACACATATACCAAGACAAATATTTTAAATAAGCTTTGTTTCTCATTGAAGTTAGATTATGACTTTATATTTGGAAATTTACCAATAATTTTTACTAGGGAAAATTTTCCATTTTTTAAAAAGATAGTTGCTTAGTAAATAAATGTACTGAAGTAACTTTATTTTTCCAAATTATTTTTATCATCCAGCTAAAAAATAAAAATTGTGCCATCAAACATTTTCTTAAAGTTTTTGAATTTATTAATAGATTTCAAAATGCAATACAATTTTAATTTAATGAATATTTATGCAAAAAGCATATAAAACATATTTTAACATTTAAGACATTCTAAATAATATTGAACAGGTTCCTATATAAAAGAAATACTTAAGCTTTTAATTCAATTTCTATTTTTTACATTAATTTCACACTCACAGTACTATAAGAAGCATGCAAAAATTACTGGTTTACCATACCATACAGAAAACTTCCAGCTTGAAAGTTTTATAGGTTAACAGGGAGATATTTTAATAGCACACTCTTCATATTTCCTTTTTACATATTTCACAATTTATTATTACTTATTGAAAAATTTTTATTTGATAATTTATCCATAGAAATCTGTTATCAAAAATTCTTTTTTGAACTTTTTCTAACATTTTTAAATTCCTAGTAGCTTGATAAATATTAATGCACAACAATATCCATGATATTATCATTCAGGCATTTAATAAGTTTTTGTTGTAGTACTGCTTTTTTGAAAAATATTATTGCAACACAAAATTAGGAGATTTTCAAGATAGAAATTTCCAAGGGATCATTCTACTGTTTGAGTGAATTGATGCAAAGAGATTTAAAAAAATGATAAAGATACCAAAAATCTATTCACAGTTTAATTAATTCTTACAATAAGCAATTGTGTATGCAATATTTAAGAAAGATAACATTTCCCCCCCTGTAATTGACCTTGTAGGGTTTCTTAATTCTGGGGAAAAAACCCCTACACATATTTAAAATACTTGAAAAAACTTACTTTCGCCACCTGGTTACATAAACTTTATCACCAATAGATAATGGAATGCGGTATTCATCACTACAAGGAGGGCTCAAACATGTTCTAATGCCTTTTGATAAGGGAAACCATGAACCATTATAGCTTTTGACTATAGTATATTGTTTTTTCCTAGCCTTTTTGTCTTGTTTTTGAATTAGTTGTTCAATCTGCAATCAAATAACAGGGACACATAAAATTTTTTAATTAAAAATCTTGCACAAACAAATGAAAGATTATATAACATTTCTTTCCATTATAGCTATAATTAATAACACAATTCGTAAAAATCACAGTGGATGATCAATATTTTGTCAATTATATAAAAGGTATGTTTCATCAATTTAAAATTAAATCTGCCATTATCTTGCATGAATATATATATTTAGGAGTCATTATTGAAGAATGCCATTCCTTTTTATACTTTCTTAATAAAAAAAAAATCTAATCTAATCTTTCCCAGACAAAAGGAGATAAAACAATAAAAACTTCAATATAATCAAAATTCTCCAGCTTGGAAAGTAAATACAATTTCTCAATTTTTATCTTAAAATTTATTAAGCGTAGTGATTGTGAAGTTCAATGGCACAAGAGCTAAATACGGTTATTGTAGTACTAAACAGAGAAAATGAAAGCAAGATAAAAATTGGGTGATAAGAAGGAGGGCCGAAAATAAAGAAGGATTGCTAGGATTTCCTGGGGGTGTATCAAAGACAGTAAACCCCATGAGTAAGAAAAATATCTCTAAGATGCCTTGGGTGAGTGAGGCCTGTACTTATCTGAAAGAAAGCCCCTGGGATTTGTAAATTTAAAAATGATTACATACTTTTAAATCTTAAAATATGCCCTACTTCTGCAAATGTATGCATACTAATTTATCTTGAGTATATAATAAAAGAACATGCATATTCTTTAAAATCAATAAATGACTCACTGTAAGTGTATATGGATTGCAGTCTTGTACAATTGGCCAATCAGTTAAGCCATTTCCTTGAGGGTACCAAAATACTTGTTTCATGTTTTCCCACCAACCCAAGTTGTAAGGATAAATAAAAGTACCATTTTCTGATTGAGGTCGACTCACTGCCTGAAAGAATAATTTAAGTATTATATATCATTAAAAAAACCATAATAAAAAATTCAAGGAAAATTATTTATAATCAGAAATTTATGTTAATTATTTTTGAATATTTTTCTAAAACATTTTAAAATACATACAAGTTTAATTGAAATACAAGCAATATATTTATATAAATTAGCTTCATTTTTTTAATGCATCACACTTATTAATAAAAATTTTGGTAGTAATAATTCAATACATAAAAATACCCTCATAATTTTCTTGTAAACAAATACCTTTAATCTATTAAAAAAAAGCTGAAAAGATAGCAATTACATCCAAAACAACAGTATAATTGTTCATTTTATCTCAAATGTATACAATTTGAGCAATCAGGTACTTATACTTTTTAAACAAACTTTTCAATCTGAAATGTTATTTTCAATTTCTCTCACATCCATATTAACATCAAATTTTAATAAAAATATAACACATAAATCTTGATGAACACTTTTTAAAATACTTTTCATTTACCTAGTAAAAATGTTATAGATAATAAGTGAAAAACTCTATGGAAATTTATATAATTGATAAATACAATTAGCATTAATTACAATCAACTTAATCTAAATAATGTATCAAATTTATATAACAAAATTTTTGCTTAAAAATACTTATTTATGGAAATAACATTTAACACTTCCATCATTTTTAAATGGGGGAGGGAATAGTTAGTGAATTGCTATCCAGTTCATCCAAATTTTCCTGTCAAAATAAATACAGATAAAAATATGCTTTTTACATGTACATTATAAATTTATTAGGTAGATTCCCATTTTTTTGGATATGAGTTAAGAAATGAATATAAACTAAAAATAAAACTTTTTTTTATAACAAATTACATAAGATAAATAATACTGAGCATATTCAACAATACTTACTTTTATTACAATCCAATTTTCTATACTTGTTTCATTCTTAATTATTTGTTTCATCTATAAAACCATAAGATTATAATTGAAAGAAATTATTAACACCAAAATTATTATGAAATACATATGAACACAACTTTAGAATGACATTAAATTTTTTATTTTCAAACACTGTTTGTCATATTAATTCAGACTTAATTACTTCATGGTAAAAAGCAACATATAAAGCAAACAACAAGTTTTTCTAATTCTTAGTAAAAGTGACGTGCATGTAAAGTCTGGGACCAAAAGTTAATAAATTTTGCAACAATTTAATATATAAAATATATGTAATTACAGAAAAATAAGAATGATACCTGACAAAAAACATTCACAATAAAATTAAAAATTAAGCATAAAATCCTATCAATAAAACAAATAACATTTTAAACATAAATTAAAATTTAAATTATTGATGACATTATAAATTAGTGGTCTAAGAAATGAAGTGATACATTTCTATTGATTATAGATAACTTTCATTTTTTTTTTTATCGAAGACTAATATTTACTTACAGTTTTGTCTGCTTATGTCCAAAATCTTGTAAAAGCATAAAATTTCTTAAATGTCATATTAAAAACTAACGAGGAGATAATGCTCTCTTCCTTGCTCTAATGTTCCAACTTTTACATAGCTTATATAATTACATACGTGTAGCTTGTATAAAAAGTGCTTATTTTATAAACTAATAAAACAAAGTAAAAAATAAAATTTAACCCTAAATTTTTAACTGTAAAAATCAATCAATCAATCAATCACACACACACACTTGGAAGTTTACTTACATTTGAAATTTAAAAAGTTTATAATTTAAGTATAGATCACTTTTAGAAATTTTTCATACAAAAATTACATTTATCTGAATCAAATTTTCTCAATTTTTTTTGCATCATTAATAAATTTTAAAATACAGAGTGGTTCAAAACTCACGGGCAAAAATTTAAGGTGTGATACAAAATATTTAAACAAGCAATTTTCTACCTACAATGCATAGGTGGATAGCAAGCAGTGAACTGCACTGTAATGGAAAGCATGAAGTGCGAGTTTTCTTATACAACATCATTTCTACTGTAGCCTTTTCCTGATTTCTGTAAGACACCATGCCTCTTGGAATCCATGGTAGAAATGAAGATGTATAAGAAAATCCATGCTTTATGCTTTTCATTACAGCACCATCTAGAAGTTCACTGCTTGCTCTCCATCTATGCATTATAGGTTAAAAATTGCTTGTTTAAATATTTGCTATCACCCCTTAAATTTCTGCCTATGAGTTTTAAAATACTTTGTATGCAGAGCATTCAAAACTTTTTGATTTCTATAATGCTTAAGCCTTTCTAATTTATTTTAATTAATAATAGAAAAAATACATTTACAGACAACAGGACATTTTTAATTAATGCTTCTAAATAATTATTTATTTTATTAATATTTAAAAATATCTAAGATAGTAAATATAATTTTTTTTTTACTATGAGAAAAGAAAAATTAACTCAAAAATATTTTGTCAGAAAATGAAAGAAATATTAATCTACAAAAACTTAATTTATAATTTAAAAGAAAATGAAGAAAACTTTCAATTTTTTTATACAACCAAGAAAAATTTACAAATTTGAATTAGTAGTTTTAATACAAAACCAGAATATAAAATAATAACACACAAAAAAAGTCACCCCTCTATTTTAAGCTTAATTTTTTTTCCCAATTTATTCTTGAAAATATTTACCCTTATTTACTTTTTATTACATATTTCCTTTTATGCTTATACTATTATTGGATGTTTTTCATCCCAAACACAGATTTTACTATTAAGTTTCCTTTCATAATTTACTTTTCATTGAAAGGAACCGAATCTCCTAAAGTAAATCAGTTTAAATATCAATCTTATTTATATTAAATATTTATTATAATACAGGCAAGGATGGGAGGATAATTATATTTTTCAGAGGTCTTCAAAATAAATTTGCATTTAACCTGAGAATAATTCTCAATTAATTAAAGATTTTAAAATTTAACTTAGGTTGCAAGCTCCTATTAAAATTTAATGTTTTCCTTTTATAGAATTGGAGACTTATCATTAGGATTTTACAGTGCACATATAAGCAATTAAAAAAGAATTTTATTTATCCCTCATTTCATGGAAATCAATGGTAACCAAAACATCGACCACAAAGTTTTAGATGGTTGTTTTATAAAACTGATTGAAACACTGACAAATTACTCAAGAATATCACTACTATGCTCTCTTATTTCATAATAAAACCCATGTTAATGATTTTGCTGAGAAATTTAGTAAATTTAGATGTGCCGATTCAATGAACACTACGAAGGAGAAATAATAAATACTAAATATGCTGTATATCTAAAATTAACATGGTCAGAAATAATTGTTTGAACATTAAACAACTAGGTAAATGTTCAAATATTTAGAAAGTTAATGTACATTTCAGCAAAAGCTGTTTGAACAAACTAGTATTTTTTTTTCATAAGAATGAAATCAAAATGAAACATAGATCATAACCAATAGATTACTAACAGGAATCTAGCATGAGAATTAGTTTACGATCATAACTAAATTTTTATACCCCTTTTTGAAATTATATAACACCAACTTTAATCAAATTAAGAAAATGCTTAAGGAATCTACTAGTTTTCTTCTTCGTTTTTTGTAAAATCATGTAAACTTGTTTCATGATCATTAATTATCACCATTTTATCTAGACAGTTTCAAAAATATTACTATGCTATTAATTTCACCCATAGTTGAAGACAGATAATTTATTTTTACAGTAAGTAAAAGTAGGACATTTTTGATTTATTAGCACATTTAAAAATATATATTATAATTCAAAAATAAGAAAATTTAACTTAATCAGAGTAAAAACAGGATTTAAGCTAAGTATAATATTATGTTTGAGAAGCATAGTATTATAGTTACATCAATGAAGCTTAAATTTTAACCAATAATAGACTAATTAACAATTACTTCTATCACTAAAACTGTTATAAAATAACCATTAAAATATAGAGCACACATATTTGATTACTTATCTGCTTCAGAAATTATGATTACATGGATGAACAAAATATTTAGGAATAAAAAATACAGGTGGTAAAAAATTATGATGGTTAACAAAATTAATGATTATCAGGAAAGATCAGATTAAAATTATATGACAAGCTTACAAAATCTAGAAAACAGTTTCTCAAAAAAAAAAAAAAAAAAATTGTTGGATAATGAATAAACTTGTTGAAATTAGAATGAAAAGAAAAATTTAACTTAAAAACAAAGAAATACATAATAAAAATAACTCAACAATGCACGTGTTTACATACTTGTACATAAAACAATCCACCAACTGCAAGTACAACTCCAAGTGCCAAACCAAAACTGAATACAGTGAAAGCTAGTTGATATATAGTAAGATATACAATATATTGATGATCCCCATACAAAAAATACCAATTCTAAAAATAGATAAATATTATACCATTATAAATTACACTTACAATGAGAAATAAATTCTTTATAAAATAAATAAGTAAGAACAAGAATATTCAATCCAAAGAGAAAAATTTGAAACTATTCAAAATACAAACAAAACAACACTAAAAACAGACATAATTTTATTTCTTTTACCAGTTCATTTAAAATTTTATGAACTTTTAAAAAGTAAAATTTTTAGTTCAATCAATACAATAAAGTTAGTGCATTCTCATTTTGATTTAAAACTAAATTAATTATAACAAATAATCTAAAAACAAATATATTAATAAAAATAATAAAGCAATTATATAGATATATGAGTAAATATATATATGTGGCAAAATATATGCTAGTATACATGATAATTTACCACTCTGAATGCTCGATAAAGTCCCATGAATAAAAGCACTGATGATAAAATACAACCACAAACAGCTGAAATTAGGAACAATGTAAATTTGGCATGATTGCGATGACCACAACAATTATTTATCCAAGGACAATGATGATCCATTTTCAATACACATCTAAAAAAGAAATTTTGAAGTCAATGAATTTTAATTGAAAGAAAACATATCATACTTAAGGTCTGATGTACAACTGAAATATGCATTTAGCTTAAGATTATTTATTAATCATGAAGAAGCATAATCACGGGCTTAGTTTTAGTTTTTAATTAACGCCGCACTAGAAGCAACACGAGGGCTATTGGCGACGGACCTCGTAATTTTGAACCACGGTCAAGTGACAAGGACGACACCTGAGCTGGCACCCCCCTCTCTTAACATAAACACCACACCAACAGGAGGACTTTGAGTCCCGAACAGATTTAACGTGCATCAGCCCTGGCTACACAGCGGGTCTTTGGAGGCCAAGGATCGAACCCGCGAATGAACGAAAACTGCTGGCAGCTAGTCCACGACCTTGACCACTAGGCTACCGCGGTCCGTATAATCACAGGCAGTAAATGTAAGAAATAAAGACATTTTACTATGGAAAATGACAGCTGCACATAGCTATATTAATCTATCCTATCACTTTGTAATTCAGTTGTGAATATTTATAGGAGTAATCAATGAAAATATTTATATAAAAATCAAAGCCTTTTCGAAATTTTCTTGATTTTATATGCTGGCCTTTCAAAAATTAAGCATGTGACAGCAAAATCAACAAAAATAAAAAAAAAGTAAAGCTTTAATTAATACCAGATTGTAAATGAAGGCAGCAAATATGTTTATGCTTTAAAGAAAGCAATAGTTAGTACAAAGAATTCCTCATGCTATTCTTAACTACTATTGACTCATGAGGCAATAAAGTATTACACAGATGCTGACAATCACCATTCCTCCCATGTGTCATTTTCTAACACCCTGAAACTGGCAGGAGGAAGCAAATGCAAAAACAGCCAGGCTAAGAGCATCCCAAAGATATTCAAATGGATTAAGGCCAGGGAAATAGGCTGGTAATGATATGAGAAATACCCTTAATCTCCAGATACTTGTCAATGATGTTGGCTTTATGTGGACGAATTTTTTTCCATAATGAGAAAATTTGGACCAACTACTGTAATACAGAGTCTGATTATGGGGTCCAGGACTCTATATCCTGATACTGTACAACCATCAATATCATTTTGAAAATTCAGTACATACTGTAACACTATCACATCTAAATGTAAGCCAAACATATTGATAAAGAAAACCGTTGGTTGTCATATAAAAATTTAAAATCTACTTTGTATAAAAGAAAAAAAGATATTAAGACTAAACAAGGTTTTGTGTTAAAATTAGTAAAAAACACATTACTTTAAGCAAACAAAAATTAAAACCACAATGGACAACATGTAAAAAATATAGTATTGCAAAGTGTTAAAATAATTCAAGAGCAAAAGTAGATAAAAACTTTTAATAATGTTAAACATGAAAGTGGAAAATGTTAAAATTATCACTTTTGTCTTCTACTCTAAATAGGTATCAATAAGCAAAAATGGTCAGTATCTGGTCATAGTGGTTCTTGAACGGATTCATTCACAACATATAGAATGTCATTGTCCTCTAAAATGTTAAGTGAATGGGAACTTTACTTTGGTTTGAAGGTTAACTTTACTTCATTACTGAAAGTCAGCTTTATTTTCATTTTTATGTATTTTTTTTGTTCTAAAAAGTTTGAGGCTTGTCAGATATTACTTTAGAGTTCTTTTTATTTGTATCACTTAAGATGGGATATGAACTCTCAACAATTTAAGATAAGTCAAGATTATATGGTTCTACCACAATAAATAACACTGTAAGACTTAGAGAAAAACCAAAGTATAAAAAGCACAGAAGATTTGCAAATTATAGTCATATATGGCAGTTTAGATAACCTGCTTTATTATTGGTTACTGAGGATGAATAAAAGTTAAAATTTGATGCTTAGCTTTAAAAACAGTTAACTTTTAAACATGATTCTTTTGGCCCAAGTAACACACTGATCAGAAAATCCATCAAAATATTCACTTCAGAGGCATGCAATAGTTAAATTTGAAAAGACATCATTATGAATTACAATAAGTGAGGGCTAACAATAAGAGAAAATCTAGTAATGATTTTGCTCACAAAAATTATTCAAATGTACAGCAGATATAGTCCTATAAATAAATCACTAGATTTTAACTTTTTACAGACTTTGGTTCATCACCTAATTCTTGAAAGGCTTTGTGGATTTCAAATGAAGAATTTAGATATATTTCATTGCTTGTAAGGAAATTAAAAAATCGAGAACAAAAGTGCAATTTTACAATGTTGAAAGCGATAGATAAAACAAAGCCTTTAACAAGATATATAAAAAGGATCCATACCAGAGAGATGGTATTTATCTTAACACTCCACTACCCACTATGAATCCAACAAGAAAGACAGTGAGTGAGTTTACTTACAATTATTCAGTTTGCACTCACCTAGAGTCAGCCAAGATACAGTACTACAGCAACAAGGTGAGGATCCTCTAAGAAACTTTAGGTGTCCCTGATCTAGTACTAATCTAACAGCTTGTTTGTTATGTTACAGCTTACTTATTGCTTGAGGGAAAGAGACTAGAAAGAAATCCTGAAGAGATATATCCTTGCTGATTGACAAGAGCATGTCTACTTCTGCTGTCAAAGAGAATGCAAAAGCTCTATTTCCAAAATGCCACTTTCCTCCTCATAGCAAAACATGCCAACGAAGTCGGAATGCCAACAAATTTAGTATCAAAAATACACAAATAAAATAAAAATTAATAATAATAATAATAAAAAAACTGCAAAGAAACTTGTTGCTCAACAAAATATTAAACCTAGATTTTCAGGAAACATGAATCATAAACAATGACTAAATATAATGAAGTGCATCATGCAAATAACTCTCATACATGTGTAGTTGTGATCTAGATGTTAGATAAAGAAAGGAAGATTAAATAAAAATTGGTTGACAAGGAGATCGAAAATAAAGAATAATGACATGTGACTTCCCAAGGGCATGTCACATGTCATAACCAAAGGCAATATTTTTTTAAAAAGAATAAAAGGATATATTCTTTGAGGAAAAGAGTATAAAAGCAGTTATGGATTGTATATATGTCCATGGTTAAAGATAGTTAATAACTTACATATTAATTTGCACAACACTTACATTTACAATTTCTGCATCATAAGGAATCAGTAATCACAGATAATTAAAGACAGAAATTTATATGAATTGAAAATACTTCACAAAGATAAATATGTTTCAATTTTTATTATAAGATCTATATATTTATTTACATTTTAATAAAGCTTTTCATTTAGTATATGAGTAAGTTTTAGTATGGATTTACTTCCCTTAGTGAAATGCACTTCAGCAATTTAATTATAGAACAGGAAGATTTTAATTCAATATATATAAAGCATGATTTTTACAAAATATTACATGATATTGAATGTGGTATAAATTCTTGAATATTACATTATCAGTTGACTGATAAACCAACATGGTTCTTTTTTAAATTATAACCTCCCACCACCAATGTAGGAATTCAGAATAACACAGTTCTTCACTCTTGTTCTGTGGTACATAATTTATTTTGGCTTATTACTTATAATGCATGAAAGATAATTATCTTCACACACATATACATTTTAAAATGTAACATTTAATTACAATTTGTTGGGTTTGGAGTGAGCAAACTATTTTTCTACATGCAATAAATATTAAGAACATCTACATTTGTGCTTCCCCCAATAGACTTCTGGAAGATAAGTGCAGTGAAGTGATAACAGAGATCTTATAATGCTGTATGCATAAAGAACCATTATGCAGTGGCTACATGATTTAAATAAACTTGTTCTATAATTCACTCTTTGTATGTCAATAAATGTGTACATCCGAAAACCACAACTAACCAATAGCAGAGCATGGTTAGAAAAATTCAAATAAAGGGTTATTTAAAATGATTCTTCCGATTTCAAAATACTATATTTTTATAAATAAATAATACAGAATGATAAGTAATACATGAATGCAAAGGGAAAATATACAAGTTTTTTTTACAAGTGTTTGATATCACTTCCTGCCAAACAAGTTGTAAAGTATCAGTGGTAATTGATTATACAGAAGCAGAAATTTGTACTTTCAGTTCAAATAAAGTTGTGGGTAATAGTGGGGTATATACTTTATCTTTTACAAATCCCCAAAGGAAGAAATAACATGCAACCATATCAGATGACTTAAGTGGTCAGCTGTGTAATATCAAGCTAGATGCCGGGAATCAGCTAAAAAATCTAGAGATGAAGAGTAATGACTCTTCAGTAGACTTTATTGAAAACAAAGAGGAATTGTTAATAAATGCCATTCATTTAAACTAGAAATTCATCAGCGTGAATTTATATATTATTCTGTTAGAGGTCTCCCAGGAAAATTTGGAAAACTATGAGAGATCTTGAAAACCCAGCAAGATAAAACAATGGATAATATGTTAGAAATTCTGGGTGAAAAAGTGAGTAATTCAACTAGTATCAAACACGCAGAAGGAACCAATGTGGAAGTGAGTATTAAAGATAATTTAGACATCCAAGCTGCAAAACTGTGTTATATTTGCAGGTGGTTTAATCACCTGGCCAAGGATTGTTCTAACTAAAAAAAAAAAAAAAAAAGGTGAGCCAAATAACGGTAAACATAACTTCAAGAATCACAATAATAGGGATTATTCTCCTAAAAAACCAAATGCCAGTTTATCTTTCATTGTATTAAAAGAATTATTTGAACAGTTTGATAATGTATAGGTTTTACACATTGATGCTTTTTGTCATACGTAAAAATAATGTATATAATCTCAAAATATAAAATCAGACTTTAAGGAAGTATTACAAGCAGGTGAAAATTCTAAAATAATTTCTGAAGGTATAGGAGATATAACAGGCAAAACTGTAAGAAAAAAGAAAATTCTATAAATTTAACCATTACTAATGTTAGCTATGTATACCTGATTAATGTATAAAGATTGTAGAATTAAATCTGTAAATAAAGGAGTATTAATATTTGATAAGAATAATATGTTGATGATTTAGCTATTTTTTTTTATAATAATAAAGAAATGTGTAAACTTATTGCTATTTACAATTAAATGTCTTTGAATTGCATGAAGATAAGAACAATAATTTTTTGAATATGAAAATTGTGAGAGAAGAAAATAGTATCAGTTTATTACAAACTGAATAGATCGAATCTTTATTGATTAAACAATTAAAAAAAATTGTACATCTGTTAAAACAAAAATAGTTAAGGGAGAAAATAAAAGTTTCCCTTTTACAAATGAAGTTAATGACAACTATATAAGGAATGATTAGATGAACTTTTATATTTAACTAATAGAACACATCCTGATATATCATTCATCACAACTTACTATCTCAGTTTAAACACCAACCAGAAAAAAAAACCCTTATCTTCAGCAAAAAAAAAAAAAAAATGTTAATCTGCTTAAAGGGCACTAAAGATAAAATATTTTTTAATAATGACTTTGGTTTTTTGAAAGGTTGTTCTGATGCTAGTTCAGAGGTTCCCAAACTTTTTTTTTCTCGTGGACCACTTTCAAAGTTTTACTATTTTCGGTAGACCCCCTGCTGATACACATTTCTACTGTATTCCCAAAACTCCTAAAAAATATCACCCTAAATTGGGGGTGTTAAGAAGAAAAAAAAAGTAGCACATTTTCTTGTGTCCTCTTTCTTAAAATAATACTTGTGGTTATACAAAATTATAAACATTTATTATTACAAACAATCAACAATGAACTCTGAAATGTAAATCAACAATAAGAAATAGTCATACTTTTAAGGAGTAACGTTTCGTTCTTGGCATTCGTATTTATACTAATGTAGATTGCAAGCACATCGCAAGTCGCATTTCATCCCTTTTGCAGGTCTAAACAAGCATCCCTGGCGCACGGGCGGCACTTTGCAAGTCTTGACATGTGGTGTACACTTGAATTATTATCTATTGTTCTATTCAATTCTCTGTTTGAACTGAGTCTCGAATATTTTTGAGTACCTACCTAGTGAATGATGCTACCTGCCTACGTTAATAGGTAAATCCAAGCCAACATATTTGTTCTTTATTATGAAAACCAGAAAATTTTTCGTGGACCCCCACTTACAACTTGTGAAGCCCTGTTTTCTTTTCACGTCTATGTGGACCCCCGTGTGGTCTCCTATGGACCACTTTGGGAACCTATGTGCTAGTTGAATAAATTCAGAAAATGATAAATCGTTTTCTGGAGAGGTAATTATATAGGGTAATACATTTATTTCATGGAAATGTTAAAAAAAAAAAAAAACATTAGTATTTCTGTTTGTGAAGCTGAATAATTTTCCCATATCAGAAATTTGTAGACTCTATTTAAACAGTAAATTTATTATCTACGCTAAAATGTAAACAACTTATAAATGATTCAGCAATCTTAAATTTTGATAATCAAGCAGAATTACAGAGAATAAAAGTCAAAAGATTTTTACATAAATCGAGACACAAGAACATGTTTTCCCTTTGTGAAAGAAATTAAATGCAATGGAAAATGCAATTAAAATTGAAATATGTTCAAACTGATTATATAATAACAGACTTTCTGATTAAAGCAGTGAATGAGAAATTTCTTAATTTTTGTATGTATATGTAATAAGTATTATTTTTGTGTTTTATAGTTAATGCGTGTATGTGTTTGCCTTTAAGGTCATTTTGAAAAAAAAAAAAAAAAAAAAAAAAATGCGGCACATGCAGGAAGGGTGTGTTGGGTTTGGAGCGAGCAAATTATTATTTTTTTTACATGCAATATTAAGAACACCTATGTTTGTGTTTTGCTTACTTTTCCTAGCAGATGAGAGCACAGAAGCAATAATAAAGGTCAAGTAAATGTTGTGTGATGTATGATTTCTATACTTTACAGCTTATATGTCAATAAATGCATTCAATCAAAAACTACAATTAATCAATCTGATTAAAAACAACATAATTAAAAAAATTATGAAAATAAATAGAGAATACAGATTAAATTATTAAAAAAATCAATATACATGATTATGGTAATATAATGTTTATACTATTAAATCAAAATACAATACATTTAAAAAGAGCATTTGCTTTATTGAGTTATTTTACTAATATACAAAATTAAAATTGTTATTTATCAAGTATTTTTTAAATGACAAGATATGAATATTTGAATTTATATTCATTAGAAGAAGATGAGAGAAAAAAAATTAAGTTCAGTAGATTTCCACTTTCAGTAACCTAAACATTAATATCAGAAATAATTGCATAAATCTGAATAGTAATTTAAAAATTTTTTATAATAAGAAATACTAAAGTAATATTGTAACATCTTTTGAGCTTTAAGAGTCTTATATGTTCAATGCTTCAAAGTTATTATTTTTGAATCAAACAACAAACTTACCTTTTACATTTTCGACAATGATGAGCTCTCGGAGCTTTGTAACCTTTGCATAATGAACAATATTGAAGGTATCGGCATTCATCAATATTTTCCTAAATGATATAAATTATTAAGCTTGGGTATTGATTATAATCAAATTTACATTTTCTAGCAATACACTACGGTAAACATTTATTTAATGATACAATTTTTGAAAAATTTCTTAAAATAGCAGAAAAACACCAGTTAACTAAACATATTTATTTAAATTAATTATCAAAATAGGTTGTTATTGAAAATTGAGATGATATTCATAGTATGTCAATGATTTGATATGTGACATGTGAAAATACAATGTATACATTCAATGAATACATTTTCCAAAGAAAACAATTTAAAAAAAAAAACACTTGAAGAAAACTTCTTAGCTTGAGCCAAGAATAAAATATTTCCATTTAAAATACTTGAAATCTAGAATGTTAAAAGACAATTTCAAAAGACTCAATAGAATTAATAAAAACCAACATAATTCTATTTATAGAAGACACCAATATTTGAGCATTTTTTCTTATATATTTTTAATACTACATTTTTGTTTAAGGAAAAACTGACAGAAAATGTTAAGTATATTTTGAAGCAAAAGTAATTAACATGTAATAAATAATAAAAATAATTTATAAAACAAATAAACAATAAATTTTATAAATTTGTTACAAAGAAGTAACAATATAAGATACAATTTAAAATAGATTAAATTTATAACTTCTAATATATCACCATAATGAAAGAGTAAAAAAAAATTTATAAGTGCAATCACATCATAGTTTTTCTGGAAAGCTCTTAATAAGGTTCCCACAATTTTCACCTTTACTAACTAACAACCTATTTCATTTTAACTGAGTTAATGTTAACTGCTAAATCACATACATAAAATTTTACAATGCACCAAGATAGAAACGAGTCTGCTAGAAAATATAAACATGTTTCTTTAATTTAATACAGGTATGTAAATAAAAAAAAAAAACATAAATTTAAAGGTAGATTAAGAGTTTAAATGTAATCAATAAATATGGATATTTACTTTCCATAGCAGTTAAAATAAAAATTCTAATAGGATTAATGGTAGATTTAAAAGATTATGTAAGCAATTTATAATGCAAATCATTATGAATGCTAAGTATATTAACAGAATGGATAACATTTCAGAAAAACATAATCACAGTCCAACACGTATAATTTTTTCCAACTGTTCAAATTTTACATATTCTAAATATAATTGTACAATTTTCCCATTTTTACAAACTATATATTGAAGTAAAATTCCATACTATTGAAACAGAATGCTACTTCACTACCTATCATTGCTTAATTATACATTATCAACAGCTTTCACATTTATACATGAGAATCATAAATAAATACTGGCATTCGGGTTTTCTGCAATGACATCATTTACAAGTAGATACTATAACTCAAACTGGTGATAATGTATACAAAAATTTGATTGAAGATATCACATTTAACATTTTATTTCAATAAAACAATGAATTGATGAACCACAAATTTATCAGTTAACTAAATTCATAAATATAAAAAAAAAAAATTAATATATTAATGATAAAGCAATGAGAAATTATACTAACAGGATGCCAACCAAGTGGAACATAACCAGGACCAATAAACATGGCACAGAAGAAATTGTACAGTGTGCATCCCACAAGGAAAAGAAATAATAAATGGCAAGTGACAGCTGACCATGAAGAAAAGAATGGTAACCACATTGAAGTTACTTGCAGAGTAGAAAATGTTATACAATTTATTATAATCATTGCAATGATAGGCCCCCAATGGCTTATGCGGTAGAAAAGTTCATACATACTCATTTTCACCTATTGAAATATACAAATATTAAATTATACATATGTATTTTTAAGAAATATCAATATCACGATTCTATATATAATACATGAGTAATCAAGAACAACATTTAAAATTTTAAGCGAAAACAGAAAAGTATTAAGCATGAAAATAGTAAAGCTAATAATAACCCTCAATATACTTAACACAGATATAAACGCTTCACAACACAAATATAAATAAATATGCGTTATCAGTCCATAAAAGTCCCATATTTTCTCCTAAGTCCAAGAAGAAATAATTCTAAATTGAATTACATTCAACATGAATGTCATCGTTCTAAATCCAAACCACATTAAAATATCAAAGGAGGTCGAAATTATTTATTCATCTAATACGCTTACTATTGCTACTCAGTTGACAAAGTTTGAGATAATTTAAAAACAAATGTGTGTACATTGTAGTTACAGATACCGTTAAATATCTCTGTACTTGACAAAAGAAAAACAAAACCATTTATAATGAAAAACAATGGATAGCTTAAAGTAAAATAAGTTATATTTCAATTAATAAATTATTTTTTGAAATATCGGAAACATCTGTTCGAGATGCCCAGTTCTTAGGCTTCGGTATCTGAGTGATCATGTAAGGAGTTCGAAGCTGGCGATGTTAAACTTATTACGGCTCAAAAATCCAAGTTAGCGAGATGTGGATGCCAACTCATATGATGACGTCATTTGACTTCAGTTTAATATTAGTTTAGTTTTTATTAACGTCGCACTAGAAGCAACACGAGGGCTATTGGCGACGGACCTCGTAATTTTGAACCACGGTCAAGTGACGAGGACGACACCTGAGCTGGCACCCCCCTCTCCTAACATCCACACCACGCCAACGGGACAGTTTAATATTAAGACGATTATTAGCTGTTTGCAAATCTCTAAACAAACACAAATATACACGACTGGAAGTGTTTAATAAATAAACCAAAACTTTAATAAAGTCCTTACAATCCACAACTTTGACCAGGTTTAGATATTGGAGCCTTACAGGTATTTGGACTCGTTAGCCTATGCCTTGCTTAATTCTTAGATCACGAATAATTACATATTATGTGTTGGCCAAAGATTGTTGAGTTTACCTTCAACAATCTTCACTAAGAAAATTACAAATGAATTCTTTTGAGAAAAATGAATGGATTCGCCCATTAACTTAAGTTCTTAGGCTGAAATTTACACAGGACGTTTAAGACATTTACGACAACCTTAAGTAAATGGAAAAAGTCATAGTGTCAAAATCTTTACATTTCTATTCAAAGATAATTCAGCCTGAAACCGGGACACATTGTCTAATTCGATCCAAAATAAAACTTTATATAATGTTTAGGAAAACGGTTAGGGAATTAGAACATCAATGTTGTTTCAATTATGCCCTCCAGCAACAATCATATAGTGTCGAGTGCCTGTCCGGTGGACTTTTTATTCAATATTATATTGAAGCCTTGAATTTTTTTTTAATATTAAAACAAGCATATTAAAAATGTGCTTGATGCACATAAGAATTAAAAAAAAAAACACAAATAAAGGAAATTAGTTTAGCTTATATTAACGTCACACTAGAAGCAATACGAGGGCTATTGACGACGGACCTCGCAATTTCAAACCTCGGACAAGTGATGAAGACGACAATTGAGCTGCCCCCACCCTCTCCTAACTTCCACACCACGCCAACGGGTGGACTTCGGGCCCCGACAGATTTAACGTGCATCAGCCCCGACTACATGGTGGGTCTTTGGATCGAACCCGAGACTGATAGAAAATCACCGGCCACGAATCCGAAGCCATGACCACTAGGCTACCACGGCCTCAAAACAAAAGAAAGGGAGAGGAAAGAGGATAGGAAAGCGAATGAATTATTTAGAATGAGGATGAGATTTTTTAGTCGATTAAAATTTTTTTATACTAATCTTTGTAAAATAAGATTATAAAGCTCTTATATCATTTTTTAATATCTTCTTTTTTACCCCACAATTAAATTCTATTGTATTATTTATTTAAACCTTCAATGTCAGTCTAAACAAAAGCTTGTTTCTTTACATCCCATAAAATAAATAAATAAATCCATCAGTTAACAAATGTTGAGTGAAAGATAACTAGAAAGTGTGGAGAGGAAAGGATTTCGATAATTTTCTATGACAAAACGCTTTTATTGAAAAATATGAGAAGATTATTTTATTTTGGAAGATTTTTAATGTCGTTCTAAAACTTTGAGTATCCTTTAGAGCGACTTAGCAACTTGTAATTTCCTAAGCAATTACATACTTTTTTAAGATATATGTAGGAATATTATAAAGCTTCAATTATTTCAAGAAATAACCGACATATCTGAATATATTTTATTCTGCATATTAATTGATTCTTATGAACATAATGTTGTAAATTACGGATATTAATGTTGATTTGTTCGGTTTCAGAAAACCGTAGCGTGAAGTAACTTGCAGTATGGATAAGATAGATTTCAATCTGCTAAATTCTACAATTATGACCTTTTGATGCTGGGAGAAATGTACTATTCTGGACGATGATCGTGTTTACAAGTCTTAAGAATAATAAATGAAATTAAGTTTATATCACAATTAATTTTTTTAGTAATAATTAAGATGTTATGATATTCCGAGATAATAATAAAATTTCAAGATACTGCAGATTTTTCCAAATCTACGGCTTCCTGAAACCAAAGAAATCAATATGAATAGCTATAATTTACAAAATAACTCGTACGTACTTAAGGATCAGAAAAAAAAGACATTTATTAATCAAAATAATTTATTAATCAAATCATTTATTAATCAAATAATTTATTAATCAAATAATTTATTAATCAAAATAATTTATTAATCAAATAATTTATTAATCAAAAATATTTATGATTAATAAATGTACAGAATAAATTTTATCCAGATATCTCGTTTATTTCTTGGTAATAATTGAAACTTGATGATATCTCACTTGCTTTATATTCCCAAAATTGCATTAGGTTTCTTATAAATATTATACTGATACAATACATATAATTACGATGTTAAGTGATTTTGAGAGAATATAATAAATATTTCTATAAATATTCATATTCCATTTATAAAAATCTTTTCGAGATTAGTTTGCTCTTGCAACGAATATATATGAAATCTATGAGTTTAGCTAGGTCGTTAAGCAAATTTTTAAAGCATTGAAAATTTAAAAAAAAAACAAATAAATAAATAAAAACATTAAAACTTTTATTTCTCAAATTAAAATTAAGGATTTTAAAAACAAAGAATGATTACCAGACATTTTAGAAGTGTTTTTTGTTGCTCTTCAAATCCAGAACTATTTTTATTTAATCACCCACTTGAGATACACAATCTTACATTAATAAAATATTATTACTAATGTATTTATATAATTTTACATAAATTTTTATAAAGATTACTTTCTTTTACTATTTTCTAGGTACTGAGATAATGATTCTCACAGCTCTGTTTACTTCAAAAAATAATTCAATATTTCAAAAATAATTTTAAATAATGTATTTCTTAATTTTTAAATGTTAAGTAAAATCACATCTGATTTTTCAGACTGACAAATATTGAATTCTCAAATTTAATTTTTTCAAATCTTCTTTCAAAGTTTCATTCTCATAAAATCTTCATACTGAGAGCTTTAAATAAACTACCTGATTTCATAATGTCAAGTGACATTAACTTCAAAAGTATGCATCATGAATAAAAAAAAAAAAAAAAAAAAAAAAATCAATTTAATTTGTGAATATTATTGTGTCTGTATTTAGAATCAGTTTCACCCTAACCAAGGGTAGAAGTTTTGGTGTTAACTTTTATTTTTCGTGTTATTAAAAAAAAAACAGTTTTATTCAAGTTATATTCTAAAGTAATTTTTTTTTTATGATCTCTGAAAGTTCGTAGACTTAAGGGTACCAGGACATGGAGGCCTTAAAATACCGAATTTAAGACTGACCCTTTTCTTTTTGTATCCGTTATGTTTTTAAATTATCCATAGAGTTTAGGTTTTTGTGTGTCTAATCATTATACTGGGTGTGGCTATTAAACATCGAGACAGACGCTGCTACAGAATAAGTACGTCTGCTCCAAACGCCAGCGACCGACTGCTGTTTAGCGTGAAGCCTTCTCTATCGAGTGCAGTGCCTTTCCCTTCTGTAAGCAAATACATATACCCGTAATCTTCTTTCGCATTAGAGTTATTTTTTGCTTCGCCAGAAAATGATAAGTAAGCAACGAATTGTTGTAAAATTTCATATGAAACTTGTAAAAACCACTACTGAAACTTATAATTTATTGAAAGAAGTGTATGGCAATGAATGTTTATCATGTGCACGTTTTTTTGAGTCGTTTAAGCGTTTTCAAGATGGCCGAGAAAACGTTGAAGAGGATTCACACCAGGGTCGTTCTCTCACGTCAAAACCGGATGACAATATCAAAATTTTGGTAATCTGGTTCGATCTGATTGTCGGCTAAGTATTCGTGTGATTGCTGAGACTGTAGGAATTGACAAAGAATCCGCACGGCAACTTTTTCACCAAGACAATGCGCCGGCTCTTTCCATATTGTCTGTCAAGAGGTTTCTAGCCAAGTACAGCATCCCAGTGTTAGACTATCTGTCTTACTCACCGGATCTTGAGCTATGAGACTTTTATCTGTTTACTAAAGCCATATCTGCAGTAGTTGACAGAAGACTACTAGAACTGTTCGAACATTGGAAGTTTCGCATGGAGCGTTGTAGGGATAGAAGAAAGGTGTATATTGAAGTGATAATAAGTAAATATATATGACATCAAAATAAAATGTTTTACAGCGACAGTTTCGTTATTTAATAGCCACACCTCGTATTTTGTTTATTTAATAGAACTATAAAGTATTTTTTTTAGTCAAAAAATTTATCTTTTTCCTCTTGAGTTGAATAAGATCGTAATTTTTCAGATATATTTGCATTTAGGTACTATTTTTAAATAATATTCCATAGATAGGCAAAATATTTTAGCTTCTCTTATATAAAACATTGCAAAAAAAAAAAAAAAAAAAAACCAGTGAACCAATATTTTTAAATGATAAAACTATTCTTTGAAAAAATTATAAGACACTGTAATTTTGGAAATTTAAATGTTTTTTTTTTTCATATAAAATATTACTTCTTAAAATTTTAGGTTTTTTTCTTAGAGAAAAAATATATTTCGTTCACTTTATTCATAAGTACCCTTTATAGAAACATAAAAATTTGGAACTATATAGTGTAACAGTTTTCTTTAAAATGATACCTAACTATAAATAAATCTCATAAATTATGTCCATATTTAACTAAGAGGGAAATTTTTTTTGACTGAAAAATTACTATTATAGTTCTATAGGATATGATTAAAATATAATTATTAAGCTGTATTATTATCCAAGCTATACTAATAATATGAAAAAATGTATATTAAAAACAAGGAGTTTTAGATATAGTATTCCGCAATTCCTTGCATTGTCCTGCAACTCTTAAAAAATTCTTATCTGTGTAAAAATTGTATGTATGTATAGCATATGTATATCTGTAGCTTCCAGAAGTTATGGGTCAATAGGTTTTGACACTCGTTATTAAAATAAGGAAAGTAAAGGTTAAAAATATAGTTTATATGAATGAAATAATTAAAAAAATAATAGTCTGGGAATAATTTCTCATAAAATTTTACTAAAGAACTGGGGACTAATTCGTATGTACCTGTCCAGTCTTAGATGACTGCGAATATCCGAATTCGCCACTCGAACGAATTTTCTATGCTTATTAATCTTCATTTGTTGGTAATAAGATATTGTTTGCCTTGTTAAGTAGATAACGATTATCTGATTAGGTCAGATGGAGGGCAATCGGATGAATAGAAATGGGGTTACCACAAACTGATGCTGGTATACGACTTAGTGTGTTCCGCAGTCTCTATGATTAATTTGAATCCGAAAATCCAGTACCAAGAAGATTTGTGCTAAGCCGCATTGGTAGTGGAAAGAGTTATGATTTTTGTCTCATATTTTTTCTTAGTTCTTCGGCCTGCAGAAATAGGAACACGATTCAGCTCAAACGCATTACAAATCATTGCACCACAACGGATACGGCAATATCCATCACTAAGGATTACAGATTCTTCAAAATCATAGACTCAGTGCTAGACCACCCTTAATATGCTTTGGTTTTAATCTATGACACAGAAGTAACTATATGTTTACATTGGACAAGAGTACTCTTTTGTCCAATGTAAACATAGAATCGGGTACAGTAAGTTTGTATGTTCTTCACAAACGCGGCCTACTTTGCTTTGGAGAGAGGATAATCTGCAAACAAGGCAACAGATATTATCAATGTAGCACTCTTGAAAGAAACAAATATAGATAAGAAGGAATAATGGTTTGGTCAGGAATATGTATGGGTGGTTACATTGACCAACATGTGTTCCTTGAGGAATTCTGACTGCTGTAAGAGATTCTTTTCCCATGTGTCACTTAATATGCTGGTGCTATTGTTGATATTATCTTAGTTGATGACACCTATCTAACGGAGCTAGTCTTGTAGATAAATATTTTGGTGAGAATGGAACGATTGGCTTGATTTCTGGATAGGTGTCAGTATGAAATCCTTCTCTGAGATTGTTAAAATAGCTGGAACTAGAGTTAGGCATTGCTTCCCTTTCCAATGTGTGACAGCTTAATTGACAGTATGGAAAGTCGATATATCCAATACATTACAAATAGAGGTGGGTACATTTCTTATTAAAACGAATTCATTTCATATTTTTCACACAAGCCTGTGATTTTTTTTTTGGAATTATTAAGAGGGTTAAAAAAATAAAAAAAAAAGTATGATTTTTTTTATTTGTGAATCATGCTTGATGTTAAAATTATGTAAAATTAATTGAATAATTTCTTAAAGTACTGTTCTTTTAAATTTCGTGTTCTTATGTTCATTTTTTTTCAAATTAAATAAAAAAAAAAAGGCTTGTTGTACAATACGTTGTTTTTGCTATTTAAGTTATTTTTTGTTTTAAGTTATTTAATTAATTTATTAAAACGGTAAATTGTTCAATAAATTTAATTTCAAGTTTAAAATAGAACGCAGAACAAATAAATCCATGTAAGAAATTCATTACTCGCATTTACTCGTAGATGAATATTTTTGAGAACATGAGATGAATATTTTTTTTTAAAAAAAATTAAGTTGTTTCCTGTTTGAGATTATGAGTATCATTTGAAGCAATGCTGCTTAAACGAATGTTCTATTTGGATAAACAATCATTTGTTTTTTGTTAAAAGTATAAGATTAATGATATTTGAATCCTTTACTTCTGAAGCTATCTATTTTTGAGATCGAATTTAAGCATTACGAAATGTACTCGTATTTATGTGGAAAGATTTTTTTCAATGGTATTTCATTCATCTTCCGTTATTGTAAGTTTTGTTTTGTTTTCAAAATCATAGATAGACGTTAATGTTAAATTTCTTAAGAATCGTTTACATCATTTTATAAAAATTAGATAGTTCTTTTTTTTTAATTTTTTTTCGCAAAATGTGATCCAACAATGATAAAGATAGATGTTGATTCTTAAAATGCCAGTTATAGGAGAATATTTGTATAAAAACAATATTTAGTATGTGTTGTAACATTTATTTAGCTTTAATTTCACGATGAAAATGATTTCTTTCTGCTTTTGAGGGATTGAAGTTGTAGATACATGCAATGTTTGATTTGAAAATTATGATACAGTCATAATGCAACCAGAAGTTTGAAAAACAATGATGACATGTATTGTATGCTTAACGACCGAGAAATTTAAGATTTTAACAATAATTATATATCATATTGTAAGATTAGTATACTGATTCCTAACTACAAAATCAATCTGAATTAATGTTTTGATGTTTTTAATTTATTTAAAAAACAAAAACCGATTAAATATTACAAAATGTTTTATGTATCATTTAGAAAAATTCTTTGCTTCCTAGAGTTACTTTAACATGACTAATAGATTTACATAGGTAATATAGACAAGTTATAGAAGAAAGATATGTAAAAGCAACGAACAGTTATTGTAAGAAATTTTTCTAAAGTATGTGAATATACTTCCAAGTATTACGGCTCTAGTCTGTTAAGAGTTCTTTACAATTATTTACCACTGAAAGAAAATATTAATGTATATTGATAAAACAGTCGTGTTTTCAATCTCGAATTATAATTATATTAAGAAATAGAAAGAGACAATTTTCAGTAAGATAGTTATTATTATAAGACAAATTTTAATAGTTATTATTATAAGAAGATAAATTTGTTTGGGCTGAAAAAAGTTTAAATACACTTTTTCATGTATAATTGAACAAAAATATTTATACTAAATAAAAAAAATTGCTTAAAGTCAAAAAATTATACTTGATAGTTAATTTCATGTTAAATTGATCGTCGGAAATAATCAAGAATGATGTGACTTTGAAGTTAGGTCATTCATATTCTTTCATGTTTTATACTTTTAAAATGGTATTGTTTATGTTTAAAATCCCCACACACTCGTGCACGTGCACTATGTGTGTGTGTGTGTGTGTGAGTGAGTGAGAGAGAGAGACTAACAATAATGCAGGTATAATAGTAGTAAATCGTTTAAGTGTGAAGAAAAATTTAAAAAATTCAGGAAAAGAGGTTATCCTAAATTGCTTCATTTAATGCTTTTTAAAAATGTTGTTGAAAGAGGTGCCACATTAATTTAAAAAGAGTAAGACAAATAAAACAGAAATAATAGGCGTGACACAGATTATATTAAAAATTGTGAAAATGACTTTATTAATTATTCATACAACAGTAAGTAGGAAGATTGGGTAGCAAAATTGTCATAACCATATACTTGGCATCAGGCAATTTGCTTACAGTAAAAAGGGTTAATATTTTAAAATCTTAACTAGATTAAAGTCTGATTTTGAATACAGCTTCCATTCACATTTTATCTTTCTTTTGGTTATTTTTCTTTGGCACAAAAGCAATAATACTGATTTTTAGACACTTTTTTTAAAAAAAAAATTATGCAACAGATTATAGCCATTCGTTTTGGAAAAAAAACTCTGCAAGATATTACTCAATATAGCTTATATTCTATTAAATCGAGCTATTCTTATCATATTCGATAAAGTATTAAAGCGATTAATGGTAATTTCTTCAAAATATTACTCAATAATTATGAAAAAAATTCAAATTTAACGTAATACTTATCAATTAATAAATTAAATCAACAACAAAACCGTATTTGATTTAGTTACAAACTTCCTAACATTCAATATAGAAAAGACACACAATTTTTTAAAAAAAAATTAAAAATTTTTTGTGTTTACTTTTTTTTATTAAGAGTAGAAGCGTATTTATCAAGTTACACATTTTTCTCGATTTATGTTTTTATTAAACTTTTTTTTAAAAAACAAACTGATTATAAACAAAATGGACTTAACAGATGTTTGTAAAATTTTAAACTCGATATTTCACAATAATTTCAAAGTAAAATAGTTTTATTATGATAATCATCATATAATAATAAAAGAAAAAACAGTCATGAAGGAGCCTTCTTGTACGAAAGGTAAATAAAATATGAAGTATAAATAAATTAAGTCTGTGTGCTCTAATATATATTACATATCATGAATGAACACATTTTAAGAATGGTACATGACTTGTAAATAAACAAATAACAAATAAAAATAAGCTCATTAGCAAGAAAATAAAACTTATAAATGCAATTGTAACTTCTGACATTTTTATTTTCAACTCATACTTTGATATTAATAAAAGATACTTTTCATACCTGTCTTTTAGTCACAAATTTTAGAAAGAAATGAAAAATTCATATGGAAACATTTGTTGTGTTAATATACTGAACAAAAATAAGATGAGCTTAAGAAAATATAAACCTTATTTACAAATTACTAGATAAAGTGTTACTATTTCTTATTTAAATTTAAAAATCAAATTATTTAATATATTTTGCCCTTTTTGTTTCTGAAACTGTTAAAAATGTTTGAGACTTTTAAGATAAAAAAATGCAAAACATAATATCCTAAAGTAGATTAATATTTTTGAATGTTTTCATTTTCAACTAGTTAATTGCTTCCAAAGGAAACAATAAAATATTTTTTTGTGTCTGTCATTACAAAGTTAACACTGGAATAGAATAAATTTAAGAAATATTTTACTAAAGAACCAGAAAAACATTTCATATAATTTACTCGTCGAAAATTTTTTTTTTTCTTTCAAAATTCGATTTCGTTTCTCTACATCAAAATAAGCATAGCTCACTATTTAAGAGTAAGTGATAAAATTTCAATCTTTTGTAACAAGAGTTGTTTCATATATTACCGTGATACTTAAATTTAAAAAAAAAGATCGTTCTTTTCTTTTTTCCCTTTCAACACTCAAAATTTATTAGAACTTGTTAAATATTCTTTCAGTATTAATTATATAATAGAAGTTATATTATTAAAGAATAGTATAACTTCTTCTGAGGTTCCACAAAGTTTTCTTTAGAATAAATGATCGATTTTGGACTGAGTTCGCGTTAATGTAACAAAACAGATTCATATTAAAAACATAAATAATGATTTTTTTTAAAAGTAGCTTATTTACTAATGCAAAAGTTTAAAAAAATTATCTTTTACAGAGTTGTTATTTCCTCAGTATATTCTTTTAATCGCTATTTAAATATGAAATTTATGATTTATGTTTATACTTAACTTTAAGCAAAAATTAATAAATTTTTGAAAAGTAATATATTTTACTGTTTTAAAATATCATATTGATACAACTCAGTAAAAGGTTAAGTCAAGTTGTTTTTGAAAATAATTTATTAATTTATATCAAGAGATTTTTCTATAGGGTCCTTACATTTTACGAAAATTTATTAGAAACGATTTCTCTTCTTCCTTTCTTTAAAAAAAAAAATAAAATAATTTGAGGAGAATAAACGAAGCGTCCTTTCTATCCTAAATAAAGAGCTATCTAACATGATTGCGCATATTTATAAATCATACATGTTATAGTAATTTAATGATTATAAAAACAAGAAAACTGGCACACATTTTATATCAAACTATATTAATGATAATAATTATAAAAAAAGTATATTTTTTGTTAATAACTATTTTCAGTTTAGAGAGTATCGGTATAAGAAGATAACTTTTTTTTCTGTCTTTTCGTATTCTATGTTCATACTCCAAAATGTCTGATTTTGAAAAAAATATTTTATTAAATGCATTTATCAAATAAATTTTTTTTAAAAAAGTAGTAAGTTAATTCTATGAAACTGAATAAAAATAGGGAAAATTCTATCATTTTAAATTAATAAAAACTCAGTAGCGATTCACATGACATATTTATTGATGGATAAACATGGAACCAAATTAAAACCATAATGAAATTAAAGAGAACGCATTTAAAGACAAATAAGAAGAGCGAAAATTTCGTTTTTTGTGTGGGTGCATCTAATCTTATAAAATGAATCTTACTTGCTCAATCTTTTCTATTTCTGAAATAAATACAGTAATTAAATTATGAAAATGCAAGTAACTCAAGAACTTACAGGATATATAAAAAATGGCAATTAAAGAGAAGGTCAAAATTAAATAGAATACGAATTAATGAAAAGAATAAGCGCAGATAAATAATAAGAAATCTATACTTTTCCTTTTGTTACGAAATTAAAGAAGTTCCCTTTTGTTTGCTAATTTAATAAAAACTACTGAATTGTTTTGACAAGTAAAATAACAATAAAACTTTATTTACTGTATTACGCTGCGGGCATTGCAAAACTTTTCTCTGTTCAGACGCACATAATTCCATTCTTTCATATATATATATATATATATATATATATATATATATATATATATATATATATATATATATTAAGACGATCATAATTAAAATATTACTTTTTGGAGAGCTTTATGTAAATTCAACTTATTAAATTCAACTTATAATAAAATACACTCATTTTTAGTCATGTGCTATCTAAAAGGTGGTGAAAGATGCCAAAGCGGGGTGGAAAGTGAGGAAACTTTCGTTGTATAAGAAAATGTGACGATATATGGTTGAAAAAAAATGAAACGTCGCAGTAAACAATTAAAAATATTTTATATCAAATTTTAAATGTTTATTTATATGCATTTCGATAAAAAAAAATGGAGGAAATGTAAAAAAAAAAAAAAAAAAAAACCCAGTTATGGCGAAAATTGTGTCATTTGAAAAGTTCTGAGATTTAAAGCATGGAATACACATAATGTTATACGTAATGTTTCACGAACAGGGGAGATTGTTGCCATGTTATTTTTAGGAAGATTTTTCTGTTATAAGAATTTTATTAAAAACAAATTTTCTTATTAATAACGCTCTTTGAAACAAT
The DNA here is from genome assembly GCA_019974015.1 of Nephila pilipes. NCBI lineage: Eukaryota > Metazoa > Arthropoda > Arachnida > Araneae > Nephilidae > Nephila > Nephila pilipes. The sequence continues at coordinate 271,761 of BMAW01081247.1, forward strand.
AAATTTCGTCAAAATTCAGTTTGAATGATGTTACATTTATTATTTGATGGTACTAATTCATTAAAAGCTCCATAACATTTCAAATATGATCATCTTGTATTTCAATAAATCGAAAGGTACTGATGTTTACTAAAATTACTTCCAGATCATTGAAATGCAAATTGTTTCCTTAGTCACCGACAGTCCCATTTAAAAATACTGATGGTTATTGACATATAGTAAATATGGTTTAAAACAACTTATAAATTTGAATTTTTTCTATAGTTCCTTCTAAACAGATTTTACAAAAGAAATAAAGATTCGAATTTGGGGTTGTCGTTTATTAAAAGGCTTTTACATGAATGTATCTAATTTTCGTAGAATATTCAAAATTACCTAATGATATTATCCGTAAATATTGTACTCTTTTGGGATATTATAAACTATATCTACAACCCCAAATTTAAGTATTACTAATCTACTTAAACAGTGTATCGGATATTATTTGTTGATAATTTATTTTTACAAGCTCTGAAATTTGTAATACTGTAGATAAATATGTAACTCATTCTCCTTAAATATGAACTTTCAAAGATTGTAACATTTTATCCTCTTAAAATTTTCCCCCTACGGTTACAACTTGTTTAGAATAAAACGTACGTTTGCTTACAAATAGATGTACATCATGATCTATTTTATGAACTCTTTTTTTTTTTTTTTTTTTTAAAGTGCCTTAATGGCTTTTCTTATTATTTGATACAGCAATATAAATGTCTGACAGCGTTGAAAAGGGCAGTGTAATCATTTTGATTTTACGAAAGAACGCATATGCATAGAAATAAACTATTATTTAATGAAAATTAAGAGTGCGAGTTTTTTTTTTCAAGCTATTTTTTTCGTATGTATGTCATTGCAGAAATTTCAAAAGGAAAACTGTTATCCTCCGAGTTTTTTGAATTATTTAAAGTATTGCTATAGAAGCCTTCAATTCTGTCAAGACTACTATATCCCTGAATGCATAAATAACTGAAAATGTATTAATTAATTTTAAACAAAAAAAACCACTCAAACAATATAACTATGAATACAACATAGAACTTACACCAACTCATATCAATATAAATCTAATCGTAGTATGTAAACTGATTAATTCATATTTTGCTCAAACATTTAATGAAGAGCGGATATCAACAAAAAAGGTATCTAATATCTGAAACTGAAGCTCTTATCGGATTGGTAACCATATATTAGTCAACTTCCAGTGTTTCAGTGATAAATATACAGTTCGGGATAGCGATGTTGTAATGCACCATTAAATATTTCCGTACATTTAACTTCCTGTTACATTGCCTCAACGAAACACGAAGATACATTTTTACACATTTTAAACCATCAGGAAACACTTTACAATTCCATTTAAACAAAAAATATGCATATATATGTATTATATATCCATACATGTATAGATGTAGACATATTTATAGACATCAGTATACATTTTCCTTAATTACACACCATGGTTTAAACATAGCTCCATCAAACTTATTTAATTACTCTACTTTAGGCAATAATCATATATAATCCAACAATTTGATTATCACTCGAGTTCTTTTAACATTGGTTCAAAATGTCACTGATCAATGTAATAATACATTTACAATGAACATCTTACAATGTTCTCTGCTGATCTCATTTTCTGAGCATTTTAATTGGACCACAGGTTTTTTTTTATTAATTATAATATCATGTACTCAAGATTATTCTTTACAAGCTAAAGTCTTTATCGTTATCCAATTTTAATCCATCGATCTATTGAATATTCTAATGCTGATAACCACCTAAAATAGAAAAATAATACGGCTTAAAATGATTCATTCTGCTTAAAAAATACATACAAATATAAATTTAAAATAAAAAATATACTGTAACATAGACACAGGTTTACTAAAAACAATGAATTTAAATACAATAGAGGAAGCAGGTGAAGAAAGAAAATATTTCGACCGCATTCAATATTTAAATAGGCAAATATTTTTAATGAAGGAAACTCTTAATACAGGCAATTGAAACTTTCGAAGTGTTTATTGGTAGTATTGAAAAGAGTGTTATTCAACTTTTCGATTTATACCTACGTAAGCATAACCTCTGAAGTCTTAGTTACAATGGTGTGTCCGCTCCATGAAAGAACTTTTCAAAAACAGCGTTCTGTGATCTGATTTTTACTTTCGGAAAGGGTAAAAGCGTCAGAAATATTTTCACGAGTTTTTACGCCTGCCAGGAAAAGTTTAAAAGTTGTTGCGAAAGCGCCACCGACTGACTGAGGGTCCCAATTTCTGTAATTATTTGGAAAGGCAACACATTATAAACAGCTTATATTGCTTAGACATGATTGGGAAGAAAGTCGTGTCCATGTTGAAGAGGAAATGGCCCATATGGCAGAGGAAAAGTGAACTTCTTCGGCTAAACAATGCTCGACCTCATATGGCACAATTGACGCTGGAAACTGTTTGCAAAATGAGTTGGGAGCTACTCCCCAGCCTCAATTACAGCCTTGAACTTTTCTCTCCAGATTTTTATCTGTTTGGTCCGATGAAAGAAGCATTGCGGGGCATCATGCTCATTGACAACGAAGGGGTGAAGAAAAAAATTGACTTCGAGAACAAGGTAAAGAATTTTTCGCTGAGGGGATAAGAATCTCAAAATGAGGGGGACAAGATCAGAGAAGTTGATGGGGATAATGGAGAAAATTAAATAAAAATTGCTCAAATTTAATAAACTATATTTGTTGTAAAGTTTTTTGTTTAAATATTGAATGGCCTTTTTTAACAAAGGGCGAAGAGTTATCTTTGTTCACCTTTTTGGCAAGGATTATTCAATAAGAAAATCATCTATCAATAGAGTTATTCAATGGTTTCAAAAACAAGTAATTTAAAAAATAAAAATGAAAATTTCCAAGATGATTTAAGAAATACAATCTTATTTAAAAAAATATATCAAAACGAATATATTTTGACGTATATCAAGAAGTTAAACATATCTACTTTAAGCAAGTTACAAACTGACAATTTGTAAAAATTACATTTTATTTGGATAATGAGGACGTGTGTGCGCGCGTTTATAATATAACGTCATTTCATTTGATTTGAAATGAATATATATTCTCTTTGAATTCTCTATTTCAGTGCTTAGACCATATTTTAACATTTTAAGAACTAAACTAATAAAACCAAAAGTAAATTAACATTTCAAAAGTAAAACCATAATTTTTTAAAAACTTTAAGCTTATTGCACTGATACATGGTAATTTTTCTATGTTTCAGGATAGGTATAAATTTAATTTGATTTTTATGAGTACATTATTGCTTCGTACAACTTTCAAGCAATTTCTCTTATGAGAAATTTTACGATCAATACCTTCATCAATGCCTCCATTTTTATATATTGTTGCTTTCAGATATAAAATATTATTATCAATTGATTTACTTTAAAATTATATTAGTTTTCAGCAAATGTAGAATGTACCTATCATCCAGAAGAATCCAACACGTTCGAAAAAACCTTCTCTTCATTTAAATATAAAAATGTTAAACCTAATCTAATGAGTAGGAATAGTAATAATAAAATACAATGGGAAAAATTTAAAATTATTTATAAGACTTTATAATTGATAACAAAACCCACACTTCTGGGTGCTGAATGGACTCAAGTGGTCTGTGTACAACTTACAAATGAAATCAATATTAAGAGGTGAGACATTCATTGGATATAACGTGGTTATATTAAGGCAGCACATAAAGTGACCAACTTTGGAAGACCCTACTGTATTTTAACAAGCTAATATCATTAAGGTTATTAACAACGCAATACAGACAAATTTTCATGCTATGTATACAAGCAATATTTTACCTTTTTTTTTCATTTTCTGTATCTGCTAGGAAGTAAAGGTGTTTTAGTCTGGGCTCTGGTGGTATGGCTTCAAAAGCGTTCTTTTGTCCTTGAAGACTGCTATTTTGGACCTTATAACCGTGCAACTGAAACAGACCTAAAATCGAAGAGTTGTAGATAGTTTTACATTAAGTTCAGTTTCGAAAATTAAACATTTGTTAATGAATGGCAAATTAATGAAATGCAAAATTATTTAAAATTGCAGTTGTTCTTATATAATAAACATCTACTAAAAATACTATATCACACCAGCAAGGAGACATTAAGAACTTTGCATTATAAAATTTCATTATTAATTCACCGATCCCTTTGATACCTGTTGCAAGTAGTGTAGGAGCCTGTTCCAGAAATGTCAGACAGTTTCTTGTCTTTTATGTAGAAAATTGGCGTTGATTATCCTCGAATCATGGAATTTTTGTATTTTGATAATAATATAAAACTAAATCCTTCTGTACACTCGGTAAGTCATTTTTGTTATGATTATATATATACTATAGCTCACTACTCTTTATAAAATTGCTAAATTTTATTTTATATAAAATCTTTCTATAAACCAAAAAAGATACAATTTCAAATTTTATAAAATTTTAGTTATAAGTTATTATTTATAGAACTATATAAACAGATAAATATAATGATATTGAAATTGAAGATATTAATTGAATTCAAAAGTAAAAAAATAACTATAACTGATTGAAACGTAAATATAATAAAATATCATTATTAACAAATAAATACATACAATTTAATAACTTTCGATTATTGTATTAATATTTATAATCAATAGATTAAAAGTAGTAAAAAATGAAATTCCATAACTGTTCAAGTCTCTACCATCTTTTATTTCAATAGTATTGTATCTTATTAATACACGATCATATTTAACGGTCAGTTTTCAGAGACACCATTTATTTAGTTGCTGTTGTAACAAGGTTATAACGAGACTTAAGATATTCATGAATAAATTTCGAAAAAATAGCAGCAAAACAATTTCTATTATTTTTTAGAATTAGTTTAATTTAAAAAAGATGTGTAAATTTTTATGATTGTATAGGTTAGAATTTAATAACAACAGAATAAAAAAAATTCACGACATAATGAAAGCCAGAACAATTGTTTCTTTATATTATATCGCTGTAAGTAATAGTTTTTAACAATATTATTTTATAATAGGAAGTTAAACTATTTTAGTTAAAAATAATAGAACTATAATAATTAAAATGAAACTTGTAATGTTTTCCTAATACAACTATACTTCTGGAATAACGCTCTTTTGTTACTAAATACCCGTCTAATGGATACCCTATCAAAATGACGGTAACAAGCATATGCCAATTAACCAAACAACTTGTATTTTCCAATCTTATGATCTTCCAGAAGCTTCTCAAAAATAGAAATTATATAAAAAAAAAAGGCCAAGTTTCCAGAAAAGAGATATAGATTCGATCCAGTTGTCTGAGATAGTGCGCGTGTGTTGTCTGCTGATTCCGTGTTTGTGCCTTCATTTTGCCTCCATGTGTCTGTTCGTATGTGTAAAATGTTCTCAGCTTAAATAAATAATATTTTGCCAAACACATGAACTACCTCATGATTCTACTTTAATGATTACAACTACACTATTTTCAAAATTGAATTATACATTTTAAAACAACAACGCTCTTTTTAGTATTAAATTTACTATTTCTGAATTTGGTAAAAATATTTTTCTTTTTCAAATACCTTTCGATTTTCATGTAAAGTTTTAATAAACTAGCGTTCTTATAAATGTAATGTGCATTTATACGCATACGAAGGATATTATAAAGTTTTAATAGTAACTAATATATAACTTAGATATTCGGATAAAATTTATCTGCATATTAATAGATCTTCACGGACATAATATTGTAAAATACAGTTATTAATGTCAATTTTTTTTTTGGTTTCGGGAAGCTGTGGTTGAAGTAACCCACAGTGTGGAGAAGATTGAGATCAATTTGTAGAATTCTATAATAGCGGCTTTTCAAAAAATCAAGAATTGCTATGAAAAATGTGTAATTCTGGATGGTGACTATGAAGTCTTAAGAATAATAAATAAAAATTGTTTTTAACTCGATTATATTTTTAGTAATAATTAAAACCTTTCAATATTGCAAGTTATTTCATTTCGGGGATTCCTGAAACCAGACAAATCAACAATAATAGCCATAATTTAAATTTTAATCCGCAGAACTTCAAACACACTAAATACTTTCTATCAATGCTACATTGTGCTTCGAAAAAAGCTTTCGGCGACTTCTTAAGTCCATTAAAATCTTTTTAAATTAATTTAAAATGTTTTAATAATTTAATTCATCATTTCTTCTAAATTCAAACTTATAGAATCTTTAACTCTCACCAGAAGTCGCCGCGAGTCCACAGTGATCTAGCTAATTCTCTATTTTCACACATCAATCACTTCGTGATAAAAAGACCCATAAACCTTTCAGCTTTTAAAATTCAAAATTTAGTATTGAGCACGGCACTTAATATTAAATTCTTTTTAATTAACTTCTTCCTTATAAGTTTAAAAACCTCTCAAAATCCTACGGATCGGAGAGAAATCGAGTGTCAGATCATCTCGCTTTGATTCTAATCTGTGGTACCATCCCCTTTAACGATCTGACCAATGCGGTTATCGCTTCGTTTGTTTGCTTCTGTGGCGTCCAGTCATAATTCGGTCTCTCATTTCTTTTCCCTCCAACGTTTCAGCAGTCCTCACATGCTGAAATTCTAGGCTTTTTGCGCCTTGATCACTAATAAGGACTGAAAACTAAAAAAAGTTATAGAACAATCTCTTATTACAAACTTTTAAATATAAATTATGTTGAGAAGGTAAATTTTAATAATAAAACAAGAGCCTCATAAGATATGTCCCTTGCCCGTTGCCCGTGGCTGTAATTTACGATATTATGCAAGTAAGGGTCAATTAACATGCAGAATAAATTTTATCCAGATATCTCTGGTATTTCTTAGCAATAACTAACACTCTACGATACTCCCTCGTAAGACCAATGAATAATCAAAACATTTGTATTCTGAAAGATACAGTATGAAAGAATGATAATTACCTAAGGCAACTTTGGCGTTGCGGTCGGTGTAGAAGTAAAGGGAAGCATCCTTCAGAAGGAAGTATCGTCTACGCCAGGTCTTCCAACGCTGGCTGAACTTGTTGAGGGGACCCTCGCAGTCGACGTTGGGTATCGAGATAGAGGGTAGTTGGGCGTTGCGCAGGCTCTCATCTACATAAGGGTCCACCTATAAGAGTGTATATACATTATTACATTATTAAGTGTATCTATAAATATATTGTTGTTTATTGATTAAAATTTTATTTTATTTTAAGTTGCAAATAATCCTAATAATCCTTAGTTGCAATAATCCTTTTGATAATTTGTTTTAGTTCTCTGTTCAAAAACGTGTCGTCTTATACAGCGTCTTAAATAAAAATTCTACTTCATCCTGTTTCTGTTTCCTTTGAGTTAAGCTTTATTCCCCGTGATAGATTATGTGGGTATGTAACAAAAGCAGTAACTAAATATTAGTTAGTCCAGTATTTTCATATTTGATATTTTACTTATATCTGGCTGAAAAAAATCAGTTGGCTGTTCTGATCTTTTTAATACACTAGAAATTTTATAAACCTTTATAAATTGATGAAGCTATAGATAGTATTTTATTCGTCACTGAACATAAAATGTTTTAGAGAACCTAACTAAAATTAATTTCACAGGAATGAATCATGCTTATAATATCAATTTCCCATACATAAGCATTTAAACAATTTTATTTCCTGTTCCAAAATTGTCAATGGTTTCTTAAATGGTGTTAATGGAAATTAAAAAAAAAATATAGTATCTTTTCCTAGTAGTCAAGTTAAAATCTTGTTGTTTTATTTCAGTATCATTTTATTAAGCTTTTTCATCGATCTTTATTATTGTTTAAAACATTTAAATTTGATTTCAGTGCAAATCTGCTAAATAAGGTTCAATTAAATTTAATGTATTATAGAATGCCTCATAACACACACTCATACAATTCTTTTTACATTTTATTATTGATCAATCCCTCTAAAAAGTTAGAGGGCACTATAAAAAAGTGATGCATAAACAAGCTGAAATGGAACAATTTTCATTACATGAAGATGTGAAGTTGAGAATAGAATAAAAAGGGAAATGATGAATGAGACAGCAGCTTTCTGACAAAAATTTATTTCATTTTTTGTAGGACGAGAAAAGTTTCGGGGAAGCCCAACTGTAGTTTTAATGAGTCATAGCAAGAACATTGTTCTAATTAAAAATATATTGATCTGAAAAAAGTTATTGCTTACATGTGTAATATATGGATCTAGCTAGACTTGTTAACTTTGATAATTATTGTGCAATAAGATCCTGTGCTATCATGCTTGAAAAATACTTATCTCTTTAGAATAATCAGCTTTGAATTTTTTCGACGGAAACCAATGTTATGCAATTCATACAAATCTACAACTTAATACCGATATTGATGGAATTTTACATACCTAACCTTTAAAACAAATGTTGGTATGTACATAAGTTTCCGAGACCTTCCCCCAGATCTAGAGATATCTGTTTGTAGAAGACGTTCTTTAAAAAAGACACAGAATATATGTTGGGTATTTATTTATATCTAACAATTTATAAATTGCGGGCATAAACATCAAATAATAATATTCAAAACACGAGTGTGTAATTGTATTTTATTTCTCAAACCACAAAATAATTCATTCGAACATATTTTGATGAATTCAAATATTATATGAATAATCATATTTGTTTTCTATCCGAATAAAATCTGCAGTTTTATTTGAACTTTTTGCACTTTACCCCTTGAGCTAAAATGATCATTGTCATTCTGACATTTCGAAGAAAACTAGCCCAATCTCTCTAAATGAAGCCACTTTATTGAGCGTAAAATTCGAACAACGCCGGATACTTAAGCAATTTTTCTATAAAGCTGAATAGAATTAAGCATAGGAGCTTTTTAAATATTAATAGTTCAATCCCCTATTTGTTAATATAACTTGATAGAAAGGTACTGAAATATATCCGAAATATCTGACATCTTGAGGATTAACAAATATTTACGTATTAACAAATATTATATGTCTCCTAAGTGCTAAGTTGAGTGCAGTTACGCCTAGCTGCTATGATTTCACTATAATTCAAAATCTCAGAACAGAAAATTCCTGTGAATTTTCAACAAACAGATGTAATTTTAAGAAAGAATTATTTCAAAATGTCTAACTTATTAACTCTACTAATTTCCTCCATAAATATCAATGAACTTGAAGTTTATTTATTACGTAATAAATCACATTCGTAAACAAGAAGTCGATGTTTATTCACTTGAAAAATAATCTTTATGGGCATTTTTAAGGATAAAATAGTTCTAACAAATAAGTATAAACTTTGTAGTATAAATTTCCTTCGAAATCGTGGAATAAAAATGTACTTATTTTAAATTTCTTTATTTAGGCTGCAAGTGTTATACTGTTTCTTTATTCATAAAAGTGGCCTCGGTAACCTAGAGGACAAGGCCGTGGAATCAAGATCGGCGTTGTTCCCGTCGAGTCGTCTGCTCGAGCCCTGATGCCACTAAAGACCAGTCGTATAACAGGGTTGATTCAAGTTAAATCTGGTCAAAGTCCCAAGTCCTTCCGTGGGTATAATGTGGAAGTTTGAAGAGGAAGCTTCCTGCTCAGTTATCATCCTAGTCGCTTGACTAAAATTACGAGGTCCGTCGCCAGTAGCTCTCGTATTGCTTCTTAGTACGACGTTAATAAACAATTAAATCAAATCAAATAACTTGATTTACAAATAATTTTTAGTTGAAAGAGTGTTATCCACTTACGCAATTAATGTTTCTTCTAGCAGAAAAACACCCTAAGAACCTTATTAATGTTAATATTATACTAATATATCGGAAAGTTAATATATGAAGTAGTTTTTATAAAATGGGAAAAATGTCGGATGAATTCAATACAAAAATATTAAATGCATTTGTTTCTGCTAATTGGCAAAGCAAAAGGTAATTTTATGATTGTCAGGTATGCTTCACCAAATCATGAAAATTTTGTGGTGTACAAAATTAATGCAATAAAATATTCATTAATGGTTATTTTTCAAAAATTCACCTTATATATAAACAGTTTCCGCTAGAATTATACTTAAAGAATGATATATTGTAACTACTGAGAGAAAAGTAAGTTAATTATAATGATTACAGATTGAAAGTGAGACAGTGAGAGAAAAGAAATATACACCAATTAAAGGAAATATCTTAGTTACCCTTTTTCTTCGGAATAAATACATTTTATTCCAAACAAAATTTTATCATTAGGAATATATTAAAGTTGTATGACGAAACTCTCCTCTTTCCCCGAAATAATCTGATTTTATTAAAATGTATAAATTTTGTAAATGTCAGCAGTCAGGAATCACAAGATCCTTGGAGGCACAAAAATTTATGTAACAAAAGCATTATGTAATAGACAATGGAGCAAGTTCTTATTTCTCTTGTATTCAATGAATATATATCAATGAAAACATATTATATTGCACATAAAATGTATAATAAAAGAGCCATAAAGTCGGAGATGTGATTATTTTTCATTTTCGCACACATTTTACTTCTAATAATTTCATTAAAATACTTTTATAAGATAAATCTAAAACACAATATTAAAATTTTCATAGTAGATATTTACAATAATTACTTAAAAGTAGGTAGACAGTAAATGATTTTTATAGTTAAAATTTTTATTTCAGCAGTCTTTGCAAGAAATTTACTGTATTTTAAAGAAACATTTTACAATTCAACTTTTACATTTGTGAAATTTTGGCAAATGATAATATTTCCTTTTAAAAGAACTCGAAGACAAAGTTTTTGGGTTGACTTCTAAATAGAATTCTATAAGGAGGAAATTAAATACGCATTTCGAAATAAATTTCAATAAAAATGTCATTAAAATTAAATAATTACTAATTTAAGCAGATCCCTTGGTTTTTGTTTTTTGTCCCGTAAACTCTGTGAATTACCTATTTTTATAAAAAATTATAAAAAATAATTTTTTAGTATAACTATATTAGAGATGTGCAAACTTTATTTTATGTAAGTATAATTTTTCTTCTGTATATCTTTGTTAAGAAAAAGATATGTTAGTGTATACAGATTATGTAATGATAAATAAGAAAGAGAGAAGGACTTTAACAATATCACAATAAGTGTAAAAAACCTTTTTCCTAAAAAATCGCTTTGAATACAGCTTTAAAACCGAAATAAAGTTATAAAATCTAGTCTAAATTTTACATTTTACTACAGAAAGAGTAGAATAAAATAGAAAGATGGAGAACTTTCTTTGTGAGCATAAAAAATTCTATTAAAATCTTATTTATCTTTTAAGGTTCTCATTCAGTTACTAAAGAGAGAAAGAGTCTGTCTCTGACGATTCTCTTCATACTTTAAACATTATTCAAATGAGCGTAGATTTGTTCTGAGCTAGCATTCTAATCTGGTTTTTCATTTAAATAAATTAAAATCAACTCACCCTAGAAGCCGTTGCGGCAACTTGATTCAAGGCACTGATCCATCTGTATGGGAGAAATAGCGAACTTTAGCAAAAACTGTACACAACAAACGTAACTATTTTGTTTAAAATGTTCTGTGTTTGCTTAAGGCTAGTTAAGAATGTTGATATTTAAAAGCATTCCTAATGAATATTTAATTGCAAGATAGGACGAGCAGATTTATTTAATGGAGATTAAACTTGAAAAGGTAAATTTAAAATAATTACTTTTGATTTTATCGAGTAAAGAATTATATTTTCACTTGAGGTGTCGTCGTAAAAGAGAAATATTTACTCTAAGCAGTTAAATCTTTCCACTGAATTTAGTAGCTCAAAGATATTTTTTTTTCTTAATGGCTAATTAACTTAACGATAAATGACATTAGTTTATTATAGGATAAAAGGATTGAACCATATTATTAAAAATTGTAAAGTTAATCCTTAATGGGTTAACTTTTTTTTGAAAAATTTCATTGGATGAATTAAAAATAATAATTTCCAATTTCAGGAAAGTGAATGCTTAGTACGTAAATCCTCACAACAATCAGACTTAATTTCGTTAAATATATCACACACAAAGGTGTAAACATGCCAAAAAAGCGTTTTAAATTCATATATGGTTCAAAATATTTTTTTTATTTAAACTTGAAGTATTATAAGTACTAGATTAATTTAAAAATCATATACAAAAGCACTAATTTTATATTTATTAAAGATAATATTAACGCTTTGTTTCCGATTCTTGACATATTTATTCCTACTTCAGGAAAAATCTGTATGATTTGCTTTAAAAATGACTCAAAATGAATATCAGTAATTCTGAATTTGAAAGGAGACTCATTTCCTTTCATAAGTACAAATAACTACTTTCATATGTACATTTAAACACAGAAATGATTTCACGTTAACTTTTCATTTATATCCGATCGACAAATGTTTGTAATATAAAAGAATGGTAGTTTTACCGAATTTTGTTTTGCAAATTAAATCGATCATAAATGAATGTTAAGAGTCATTATTAATTTTATGTATAATTAAAATTGCGAAAATATATTTAGTTACAAAATGTTTACAATTAAATAAATTTCTTTATTATTACTCCCAATTACACTGTGACTGGGTCGAAAAACATATTCGCTATGACTTGCATGCAACCCTAGAAATTGACATGCTTGTACTAGACAAATCTAAAATGGCCAGATATCCCGATCTTAATCCTGGAGACAGAATCCCCCCCCCCCAAAGATGAAAAAGTAAAATTTTTTTTTTACATAATTTATTATCTTTGAAGTATTTGGTAAACACTACAGTTACGACGCGTATAAAAATTAAATGAACGTCTCTTAACAAAATGTCCTCATCATCTTTGTTTGTTCCATAGAACGTACGAATGTAAACGATATTTTTATTAGTAGAAATCTTATTTTAGAAATTTATAATTCATTTTCATTGAATTAATTAGCTTTTTAGAAATTTGCCGCAAATTATACTTTGGAACAATTGTTGCTTTAAATATCTTAATTCTCGAATGATTCCTCTATCACGTTCCTTTTATTGTTGAAAATTGAACATTTTTACCCCGTAGTTTGAATTTATAACCATTCAGATATATATATAACTTAACAATTCCCTGTGTATATTTTATAGGGACATTAATATTATAACGGTGAGAAAATTTTTCCACGTATTTTGCGTCAATGTTCGCCGCGGATACTCAGACAATCGGAAACTCGTTGAACGTTGGAATACGTAACTGAAACTTCAATTCACCTGCTATCACCTGAAATTTCCTTTGGTAATATTTAAAAACGCGAAATAAAATTATTCTCATTATTTTTAGGACAAACCTTGTAAGTAATATACTTTCAAACAGCGCCCGAAGTACATAATTTCAACAGTGAATGAAGCAATACAATTTCGTAAAAATATTAGCGTAAGTAGATTATACATTGCTTCACATCTACTAAATGATTTCTTAATATATCCCCTCGTAATTTTTCAAACTTATCATACTGCCGTCTACACTTTGGAAATACGGTAAATTAATAATTTTGATGATGGTTTCTAATGTTAATGGATAATTTCATTGATACGAGGTGCTTTTATATCAAACCTAATATATTTCAGATAATCTAGGACACTTTGTTGTGTAAGTACTAAATTTGAACATTCACTCAAAATTCAGAAGTGCCCTGCGAAATCTAAGGCATCTTGTTATCCTAGGGAAACTTATTACGCATGTTGTTAAAAATGTTTCCACCTAAAATGTTTTTAAAGTATAAGTTAGGTTATAAATATGTAGTTATTCTCAATTTTATTTGTTTCAAATGTTTTAGGTCACATGAAGTGAAAATAAAATATTTACTTTACTTCAATTAAAAATTAATTGAAATATTTTTAAAGAAAATTATTAACATTAGCATGCCAGGGACTCAAATAAATTTTTTTATGTAAATACAAATGTAATATGTTTTCATGTAAATAAATGTTTTTTATGTATGACAATATTTTGTGTATACTCATAATAGTCAATAGATTTCTTGTACATTATTTACGAAATCATACAATATACGCATGCGAAATGTCAGTTTTATTATTAAAAAATGTTTTTAAGAATATTTCTTCAGTTGTCGAATTAAACAAATTTTTTTATAAATACGAGCAATTCATCCATATATGTTAGTTACACATTGTGTAGTTGTTGAAAAAAAGGGATTGCACCTTCGCAGTTGGATAAGTTTAGTATCAATGTTAAAATATATATATATATATAACGAAAAGTGAACTAAAAAAAGTATTCTTGCATTACATAAAAAATTACTTAACTTAAATCACTTAACTTCTAAAAATGTTTTTTCCATTACAGAATTCAGTTTCTTCGCGCATCTGAAATCGCTATCAAATCAACTTTGAGATTCAGGCAAGAATCAATTCTCAAATTGATCAAATTAACCTAAAATTCTGCTTGTAAGATTCTTAGTTATAAGGGCTTAAAAATAAGCCATCTAATGTTAAAAGAGTATTTCAAACATCAGGCGAAAAAAATCTTCCTACGTGACATATTTTAAAGTTCCCCCCCTCCAAACTATAAGTAATTTCTTTTTCGTTATCTAAAAACACAGGAAAAAAATACAATGAAAAATATAAATTGTTAAATACAGATACGAATTTTTAAATATATATTTGGATTCTTCATTTGGGCTAGGGAACAGCTTTGATTGGTTCGAATATCCGGAGCGCCTGATGGTAGAAGTTTAACATGGCTCTTGTCTGCTTCGTAATTTTGAACTACGATTAGATGACGAGGTCTACATCTGAGTTGGCTCCCCATTCCTAATACTGTTGCATAAATTCTGAAATCTGATAAATGAAATTCATTCTGAAGTTGGTAAACAATAATTGAAAGTGACGAGTTTTCGGTTCTTAAGATTCGTTCATTTTCGCTTGTGTCATCAGCAAAAACACTATTGTACACGTATATCAAAAATAGCTTACTCAGCTGTATTTGAATATGTTTGTGTATAGTAAATGAAACTATTTATAATATAAATTATTTGAAATAGTATATCTAAACTTTAATGCTAAGCTGCAGTTTTTTAATATATTTTTTGAATATATAAGAAGATAGAAGAAGCGATAATACTAGAAACGAGAAAGATAATTTGGAAAGTTTTCAAACAATTTCAAATATTACACAATCGATTGGAAAGTTTGGAAACAATTGTCACTAGGCGGGTTACTATGGATATATATGCATTCACTACTGAAAATACCCATAAAATTAAAAATAAATTAATGTCCCTCCAGCAACAGGCTATTATGGACTTTCTACCTGGAATTATTCGCACGGTACATCCCAAATGACTTTTTAACCCTTCTATTTTTTTGAGACACTGAAATCATTTTAATCTACATTATTCAATCATTTATATTCTTATCTCTTTGCTCTTAAAAAGAGTTAACATACTTAAAAGTTAAATTATATCACAAAATATCTCTAAGCGGTCGTAAATCTTACCTTGTGGCGGTGTCCTCGTCGTCGGCAGAAAAATAATAGGGGCTTTCCCCGAACTTGGACACCTTGAAGGCGTGGGGCGCCCCGGCCTCCGGGACGCGACTGATCGTCTGATTTTGGAGTCCCAAGGCACCCAAGGGCTTGTGGTCATGCTGTAATACACATCAAAGGTGTAAGAGTTGAAGCAATATTTTCTTCAGAATTTCCATACGTGCGATAAATGAAATTGTTATTAATGCTGGTTGTAAGCTGTTAATTTAAAATAAGCTATCTATGTTACAAAAATGTAATACAGTTGCGATAAATTTCAAGATATGCTTAAAGCATCAAAACATTTATATTTTGATCATTATTTTAAGTCAGTTCTCGTTTAATGTTACAGAATAAGATCTAAACTTGGAACATTTCTTAGATAAAAAGACACCATCATTAGTATCATATTCTAATTTCGCTATCCAATAGAGTAGGGGTGGCCAATCCATGGCGCATCCGCCAAAAGTGACGCATTGGATGATTACAAGGAGCGCTTCAGTCAGTTCTGAGGGAGTCATCATGAAGTCAATTTTGAAGCAGAATTTTTGAGAGATCGTTTTGTGTGTTAATTTTTGTTTTTGTGTGATAGGGATGTACGAAACTATGATCTATTTATTCTTTTTCAACATCTTTTAGTTTCATACTTTTCTATGGTTTTTAAATACCTTTTATCAATTACAGTGCACAATAAAATGACCCAAAGAAGCGTAGTAAAGGGCAGTGGGAGTTAATTTAATGAACAACGGCAAAATGAGTTATTATTTATAGCAAATTCCTCAAGAAAGTCATTTTGAATTGTCTGTTATTGTTGCTCATGATCATATACATACGACCTACTGCTATAAGAGCATCTATATTTTTAGGATTGCTATTAACTAAACTACTCGTCTCTTTAGTAATAGTAAGCACTTTTTCAAAAAGAAGACACAATTTTAATAAACGCAATAAAACAGATTTACATAAAAGAAAAAATGAAGTTTGTTCTTGGACCCAAGTTTCGAAAAGAATATGTGACTAAGAAAAAGGAAGAAATCAGTAGACAAAACATATTTGCTAGAATAAGTTGAGAACATTTAGCAATGATAGAAGCATCATTGCAATAACTTTAGCAATGATCTTAGTTTCTTTTTTTGCCAATGATTTCATTATTGGCGATAAGAAGAAACCTTTTTTTTCTGACCGAGAAGATATTGTTAAGCGTTATCGCCAAACATTTCACGCCATCTTGATAATAAAGATATTGAAATGAAAACAAAAATAGCTATATCAAGGCAGACAGTCGTGAGACTTACCGAGGAACTATTTCAGGATGTATTCCAGCAAATGGAAGACCTTGTCCATTGTGCTCTCTTTTCTCTAGCTTAGGAGGAAAATCAAAGGGCATATTTGATGCTGCATAGTTAAACATTGTTATAAAAGAATTTGATGATAATTTTAATGTCTTTGGAGAATTTACCAGTCTGGAGTCATTGCATGGTAAAAGAAATGGATCGAACATATTTAAAAAAGCAAAATCATGCTTAGAAAATCTAAAAATAAACTGTAGCAAACTAATCAGTGTGCTTACTGACAGAGCGCCATCAATGATTAAGTTAATGGTACTGTAACTTTGCTTGAAAATCTTTTAAATCCTCTTATACGAAATATCATTGCAATATATACCAAGAAGCACTGTATGTAAAATCTTTAAATATGTAACATGTATTGTTACCGAGAGTGAATGCGTGAATAAAATTAGACTAAGGGCATTAAACAGACAAGAATCCAGAGAATATTGTGAATTGTTGGATTTGGAAAATGGTGATCTTAACTATCATTGTGAAGTCAGTTGCATTTCAAGAAGGCAGGTTCTGAGTAGGTTTTTGAAGTTGAAAAATGCTCTTTCTAATTTTTTAGAACAGGAAAATGAATTATCCGATGAAAAAACCCTATTACTTGACAACTATCTATTTGATTTGGTATTTTTAGTTGATTTTACTAGTAATCTCAATGACCTAAATTTAAAACTACAAGGCAAGAATTAATGAATTTCTAGTTTAGTAAGTACCATCAGTTCATTTGAAATGAAATGAATATGTTTATCCATCAGTTAGAAAAATGAGGATTTGAATTTATTTCCATGCTCGAAAGGACAGATAAATATGCTCATAATAGCAGCAATTTGATCTAATAGATTAAAAAAAAACAAAGATGTTTCAAGGGACATACGCATGAAAGATTTCCCCCCTGATTTTGCTAAAGAAAAAAATTCTATTGTCGCTTTTATAAATCTAATTTCTAACAGTGCACCAAACATAATGCGAATGATTTGTAACATATAAACGGAACTGATTGGTTTAAAAACAAATTCCTTCCTAAAAATAAAACTTGATGAGCTTTTTCCAGATCAAAATACTTCTGATGTAATTAATATCTTTTGTTAATTGCTATGTGAATTTTACTCAGAGCTAAGAAAGTTTTCAAAATGTTATATGAGTCGCTTTGGAACGACATACAGACGTGAAAATGCCTTTTTGTCAATGAAATTGATTAAATGCAAAGCACGGTCTGAAATAACTTATTCAAATTTGAAGAATTCTCTGCAGCTCTCTCAACAATAAATTTAACACCAAACATTAAAAGACAAGCGAAATTCAAACATGCTTAAAAGTTTCATTAATGGTAAGTAATGTTTATGTGCTGTAATATAGATATTGTTTTACTCGCATTAATTAAATCATTTAAAAAGTTAATTACGTCTATAAATATACTTCTATTAAAACAGTTATTAAAGGTCCAGGGTCAGGACTCTTCTAGAAAATAGAAAGAACAAACAAGTTCAAGTTCCCTGCTGATCTCGTTCTTAATGCCAAGAACTGTAGTTCAGGGTTATTTTCAGCAAACGAGACTCTCTGGTAGCTATAGCACCTCATAAACAGCTCAATCTCTCCAACAGGAGATCATTTTTAACCACTGTAGATTAGTGATCCATTAAACTAGTGTATATTAATTAATTTAACTACAGGATTAAGTAATTCCTTTTCCTCCCTTAAGTGAGGTACATTCTATCATAATCCCTATTTACCAATCCTTAACCTTGAACGTAAGATGTTATAAAAAGTGCTTGAGTTCTATGTCGCATTTAAACTCGTCTGCCAAAATTTTTTTCACATGGTATGCAAAAGGTTGGCCACACCTACAACATAAAGTAACATTATTCATTACATTACTCATTTCTATTTGAATCAATTAATTTTTCTGTTGTACAATATATTCCATATTTCCCCTCATAAACTGTTAAGTTAAATGTTTTTTTTATTTACATTACGGAAAACCTTATTCCCTTTTCACACAAACTTGAAAACAAGCAAAGAAGTATTACTTTACCTTGGCAGTTCTGTACCAGTACAGAACACCATCGAGTTTGACAGCGAACCAACGTCGACACCAGCGACGTCCAGTTACACTACGGGCACTTAATCTCTGCAAGTATCCAGAATACACTGGAGGAGGTGGGAGATCGTTCAGTACTGGTGTCAGAACGTGGCAGGTCCGGCATACTTCCATCTTCAGAATTTCTGTTCCTAAACAGCAAATGGAGACATTACAACAGTTCACTGATAATAATTGTTAAGAATATTGAAACTGCAAAATGTAAACATGTATATTTATTGCAAGGTCAATTCTTATTTATTAAATAATGCAAATATTATAATGGAGGGCAGGTATACTCTGTTGAGAATGCAGGAAACATACATATAGAAGTGCAAGTGTGCAATGTTCAAGTATGGAGCTGATGATAAATTAGCTTCAATATCAGTGCAGTAAGGACCTTGTTTAGCTTATTTTCAATTAATACAAATTTGATTCAACTGGTCTTTTAGTTCTGCTAAATTTAACTTTTTATTGTCTTACCAAATGGTCTTAGTAGATTAGTGGTCAAGGTCACGGACTCGCAGCTAACATTATTTTCGTCGAATCGTGGGTTCAAGAGGGTGGGTTGATTCTCGTTTAATCTGGTCGAAGTCCTAAGTCCTCTCATTACGTGGCGTGGAGTTTGGAAAGGAAAATACCAGCTAAGGTATCGTCCTCATCATTTGACCAATATTCAGAATTAAGAGGTCATTGCCAACATCCCTCGTATTGCTTCTCAGTGTGACGTTTATAAATATCGCACAATATCAATTATATTGTCTTACTAATAACTATGGTTCTAATTAGTTTCATTATAAATTTATTTATTTTGAGAGCCTGGAGATCATATTTAAAAGGCAGAGGAGGCAAATGAACGGTGTATATATGCATAGTAATTTGGTAATACATTTGAGCATATATTTATTATTTTGTATGATACATTACTAAGTATGTAGTGTTGGCACATACTGTGCCAAAAAAATAGACATTTGTATGTGTTACTTTTATAAATTACGTTAGGCAGTAGCACTGAAAGTTTTATCCGCCACATGAAAGCATGGCCACGTGCAGTGCGTTTGTTTCCGTGCGTTGTGTGTGTTAGTAATGAAACAATGTTCACGTTATCAACATGATATGGAGTGTTACGTATAACGTTATTAACTTATATTTTGTAATCATCGACCTTAATGCGTAAGAAAATCAATGAAAATTCTATTCATTCATAAGAAACTAATATTTATAATTTAAAAATAACTTAAATTTAAAGTGAAATTTGTTTAGTTTTTGTGACGTGTTTTATTTCCCTATTTATTGTACGTTAAAATAATTTGGTTTTACGATGTTTATTTAGCATTTTGTCGTCTAAGAACGCAAATTAAGCAATAAACAAGTTTTACTGTACAAAAATAAATAGGTACATAATGATTTTAAGATTGTACGATTTCGCTTTATTTGCAGTTCGTTAAAAATGCCTGACACATATTAGAAAAATATATTATATACGATGAAATGGTTTGCCTCTGAATTGCTACACGCTTGTGATAAGACGTTTATTTTGTTGTGAAAAGCAATTTTCTCCATTTTGGAGACCTGTAACACTTGTATAAATCCATGTGAGGCAACACGAAAGTAAGAAAGCTCTAGAAACATGTATCTTTATCGAGATCAGTGAATTTTTTGATTGATTCACACACACACACACACACACACACACACACACACACACACACACACACACACACACACACACACACACACACACACACACACACACACACACTACATTATTACATAATTACCAATACAATGAAGCATTTACGTTGTATGCATGTGAGATTAATTGTTCTCCTTTTAATTGTACTATACCTCATTTTAATTTTGCTCTCATTTTAGAGTTTGTAAATATAATAAAATAAATTCACTAACTTTTTTTTAAAAAAATTAAAATATAATTCGCAAATTTAGGCTTAAATGCTTTTTAATATGAATTCCCTTCAAACAAAAAAAAAATCAATTTATTTTACTTTCCATTTGAAAAAAAAAAACATAAAATGTAATATATAACATTCAGTTAGTTATTCCTATTGTACCTATGGATTTAACTCAAAATAAAATAACTAAGAAACTAACATTTAAGAGAAAGGGCTGTATATCTTACCTGTGTGGGCTAGGCGAACCACATCTCCATGTGGGGCGTCCAGAACACTAAGGCCATTGATTGAAATGATGATGTCTCCAACTTCTAAGCCACTTGTTTCTGCCGGTGTACCTGTTTAATATGGTTTCGAAAATTACACTGAAATATACCCATTTCATTATTAAATATCATCATTTCCCACAAACATTACATTAACTAGTTCTACCTGTGTTTATAAAGAATTACTGTTTATTAAATTGCATATTACAGATATTGTATATATTTAAAGGTTCAAACTATATAATGAAATTGTTTAATAATTTTAAAAGCGCATTCGGTATCTATCAACGGCCTATTGGAACAATATACAACCAATATTTTAATAATAAGAATTTCAAGGGAAATATAAATATACTTACTCTTCAAAAAATCCTATTTCCAGAAGTGAAATAATTGTTACCCCAATATCAGAAACACATATTTCCTAATTTTTATAATATTCTTTGATTCTCCTTCCTTTAATATTTTTCTGAACATCCATTATAAAAAGCGATTAAAATTATAGCATGAATATCTGAGAATTTGAATAATAAGCCTTTTTGACGTACATGAGTATGTATAGTGTTCCCATATTAATGATTTAATAATTCAAAATAAAGTGATGCAACATACATGAAAAAATTACGAAAGTTTTAATATATATGAATAAACTTGACATTATTTACTTCGCTGACACATGTCAAATGCCATTATACTATACTACCGAATAGCATACCACACTGTGTAAATAAATTTTCTCAAAGAAATTCTCTGTAAATTTGTAGATAAAATGTTTGTAAAATTATTGAGCTAGTTTTTATAAAATATTTCGAGCAAGAATATTTCTATTAGCATAGAAAAAAAAAAAAATAAAAAAAAAAAAAAAAAAACAGTATAAGGAATAAAATAAGACGTAGAGTAGATTACAGGGTTTTTGTTAGAATATGCAGTTTAATTTTCCAAATTCACAAATTTTGAAAATTCTGTTTTACCTTTCTCTATCGCCGATACAACAATAGGTCTATTGCCGTGTATCTTAAAACCAAATTCCCCGTTATTCCTTTGCACGGTGATTCTTTTATCAACTTCTGTAATAAAAGAATAGATTAAATAAATATTTCATAGCATCAAAACAAGAAAAGAGATGAGTACCTGCTATAGGATGAATAAAACATAGTATCTTTATTGAAAAGGACATTATTAATATAGATAAAGGCAAATGAGATGTGTGTATGGGTACAAATATTGCTGTGTGTGAGATGGTAGCGATATTTCTGTATTTATCAAGGTTTGCATTCGAAACACATATTCTTTTATATTTTATTATTATAAAGAATTGAAATATACAGAGGAAATGTAAATGAATTTTATAATGTCTATTATGTAAGATGCGATACTTTTTTTTTTTTAAAAAAAGAAAAGACTTTTATTATTCCAAACTATTAAAAACAGAATTCCCGTTTGAATTCAAATATTAAATAAACTACAAGTGTTATACATAAAATTCACCGTATTAAAATAAAACCTCTGCAAAAATGTAGCTGCATTCTCATATTTTCTATAAAAGTTTTAGAATTCTGAATATTGAGTATAAGCATTCACGTAAGTGCATTCATATTTTACAAAATTACAAGGAATATATTATTCATTTTAAACTCTATATTTTAATTCTCTTATTAATTTAATTCTTGGAAGTTTAATCATATTTATTAATGCACATATTTAAACATTTCAATTTTCAAAAGAAAAATCTAACTTATAAATTATATACATAATTAAAAGATTATTCCAATTACAGTTTTTGTTTCTTTTTTCGCAATTTTAAAAAGTAAAATTTAATAACATGCCTTAAGACGAATGATAATACATTCGATTCCCTTATTTACAAATGAATCTTTTAATAATGTTAAATATTTTTTAAATCATAGGGAGATAAATATGTAAAAGATGAAATTATCCCTCCTTAGAATTCTTTCAAAGAAAGCACAGTACAGGTTTAATATATTTTCACTTAAGAACTCATAATTTATATTGCTCCCTTGATAAAACTGTGGTTTTAAATCACTGTTTCAGTTTATGAATAAGAAGAAAATTTAATATTACATTTGAAAAACAATTCAAAAGGGCTTATATTTCACCGTGTACATCCTGAAAAATTCAAAACAAATATATCTTTTTCGAAAATAGTTATTTCATAGAGCCACACTAATTTCTTTTAGTATAGTTACGTAGTTGATTATCTTTCGAAAGGTCCAAATAACGAATTAGCAGGCTCTTTCCGAGTAAATCCAAATTTATTCAGAGACTCTAGAGCAAGCACACTATATTTCCTTTTACTAAGAAGCCATTAAAACACACACATAAAAAGATACGATAGTATTAATTCAAAATCATTGAACACAGCAATTCAAATCACAATATCACATTAGCACAAATCGTCTACATACACAATCATAGATTCTCTCCATACACACAATGCCTTATATACCCTTAAGAGAATGTCCTAGAAATTCTAGATTGTTCTAGGACCATA
This sequence comes from Nephila pilipes, assembly GCA_019974015.1. NCBI lineage: Eukaryota > Metazoa > Arthropoda > Arachnida > Araneae > Nephilidae > Nephila > Nephila pilipes. The sequence continues at coordinate 295,441 of BMAW01081247.1, forward strand.
TTACTTTGTTGCCAGATTTGGTGACATTTGGCGACAAAATTTATCGCCCGTATCAAAACTGCCCCTATACGAGGTTAATTACTTAAGTATTATAACATTGTCTGTAAAACTAATTTTTGGGTATTAACAGTTCTTCCACTTGAATAGTTAAGACCAAACTATCACGTAGAAGTATGTTGATATTCATAGGATCATCTATAATGTGAATGTGATTTAGTGATAGATTTTCCTTTTTTTTTCTTTGTTTGAATTCACTAGTATACTTGAAGACGGCGTTAGATATATTTAAGCATAAACACTTAATATTATCAAGGATTTTTATTTCGTTCATGGGCCTCAATATAAGGTACCAGGTTGATGGAAGTGATGAGAGGAAGATATTTAACTTATAGTGTACAGCTTAAATAAAAAAAAGGATTATAGGAATTAACTTGTTATTAATTTTTTAAATCCAAGGAAAGTGGAATTTTTATGCATATATCTTTAAACTTATTACTTTGAATATTAAAAGATAAAAATTTATGAATTAAGAATATTTTACATTTTAAATTCTTAAAATTTAAATATTTTGTAGTTGTCACAGTAAAGCACTAATAATTGCTACCAATTTGATGTAAAATAATTAAGTAATATAGATTTACAAAAAATTTTGTCATGCAACATATTTTTTGTAGGAATCGTTTCATATTAGAAAATGTTACGATATTTAACCACAACTATAATATTGTAGTCTTATGTTAAGATTTCTTTCAATAGTAGCGAATAAAAAGTTCATGTTGAGATGAGTAGTGAGTATTAATTACTAAAATAAGTAGAGTCTTTTGGTATTAAATTCCCACACAGGAAAATTCGTTGGAATCCATTATTATAGGAATTTATTATGTTGCAATAGCTCATAAAAACAGATTTTTTTTTTAGTTTTTTTTCAATGGATGTTTAAAGGGAATGTAAACTGTTGAATGCAATCCGAAAAGAAGAAAAAGGTTAAAAATACATTAATTTCAAATTAAAACTTAATTAACATGTAAAGAATAATGGTACACGTTTCGGTGTGAGTGTTACATGTTTCAGTATTCAACTCAAGCCCTTTAATAAATAAAAGTTTAAAATTTATTTTGCAGCATATTAATAACTGCGTCCTTATCGTATGCTTCTAATACTTAAATTTTAATAATTAGTTAATAGAAAAATATGACAATTAAATGAAATAATATTGAGACCGGAACATACTTTTAACTGAAAAAAGCGTTTAAATCAAACAGTTTGGGCCCTGTTTTCTTTCTGATAAAAGTAAAAATACTCATAAATTGCAAAATAATATTACGTGCTATCAGAAATCAAATAATAACGATGATGTAACTAATATTGGAAGAGAAAAAAATACAGTTAAGAACTTATGACAACAAAAAAATTCACAGTATATCATCAAATAGTTTAGTTCCTATCCGCTTTCTGACATAAGGAGAAAATATTCATAAATCACAAGATAATATTATGAGCTATCACAAATCAAACTAATAACCCATAATATATTATTATTGCGAAGAGTAAGAATATAAATGAATTTTTACGGCACTAAATATATTCATGGTATAACATCAACTAGTTTGGACTTTGTTCGTTTTCAAACATAAGGTGAAAATACTCATAAATTACAAAATAATATTACACATTATGATAAATCAAATAAACGATTATATAACTAGTGTTTCAAAGAACCAGTATACAGATGAGCACCTATAGCAATAAATATTCAAGGTACAGATTTAATCATATATATATATATATATATATATATATATATATATATATATATATATTTCATAGTCTTTGAAACAGCTATAACTTACCAAACGTTCTGTTGGCGATGCGTTTATACATCTCAACGCTACACTTCCTCTGGATCATTCGGTGGGTGACAATCTCGTACTGTTTCAAGAACTCGTGCTCAGAAGAAGTAGATTCCGTTGAATCCGTCCGCTGCAGAGTCGGATGACCGGTCGAATCAGATTCCTCTAGGGACAAAGATAATACCCTCATAATTTGATTTAATTTCCCATCGCAGTTGAATAACTCATAATGTCCAGAATAACACAGGATTATCTTTTTTAAAAATTCTTTTTTAAAAGTTGTTAGCAAATACAAAGTTTTCACATAAACTTTTAAAAAGTCGATGCCAGTATTACTAATAATTATGTTATCCAGAATGCTGTTATTTTATTGTAAAAATAAGAAAAATTCGGGCTCCAGAGAGTACAAATATATATGAGTCCGAGCCGGCAAATTACTTTATTTCAAGTACTTAAAGTATCATTGTCAAGCATTCCATTTAAGCTGAAAAACCAATTGAAATAAAATGTTTTTAACTAAGGATAAAAATGTCAGAACAGAGCATATTGAATTATAGAGTCATATGCTGATCAAAATCACGTTTTTTCTGTCTGACTTGATTTGAATTGTTTATTAACGTAACACTGAGAAGCAAGATGAGGGCTATTGGCTACGGACTTCTTAATTTTGAACCATGGTCAAGTGAAAAAGGTCACTTGAGTTCTCTGGCACTTCCCTCTCTTCACACTTCGCCATTCGGATAACTTACGACTTTGACTGGATTTAATGTGTATTAGTTTCTATACACAATGGGTCTTTAGAGGCATCAGGGCTCGTACCCATGACTCAACGAAAAAAATGCTGGCCTTGAATCCACGACCATGACCACAAGGTTGCCTACGGCCACTATTTTTGTTTGCAATGAATGTATTTAAGTTTTTACTTTTTGGGGAAAATAATAACCATTTCTTAATACAGATAATAATATTTTACATACAAAACAAACATTTATCATAAATTACATTTTTAATTAGGATTTGATTACACCTAAGTTTATGTGTTACTAATTTCATTACATAAGTTAAGGGATAAGTTTTTGAAGTATAAGCATTTCTAATGTTCAACCAAATTATTGTACAAAATATTTTCATTTTAAGGTGTTGATTAAAATATATATCTAGAACTATCAAAGCAAATTATAATATTGACAAGTAAATGTGTAACAAATGTTACTTTACATAAACTTTTATAAGTTTTATAGGTAACATTTTTAGTCGTGTTAAATATTTTTTATGTCAAATATTTATTTTGGATGAACATTGAAAATTAAGATTTATTTTAGAATATGTTTTGTAGATTCTTCTGATTTAGCTTCGCTTCAAACAATTTCCCTTTTGTCTGCAGAGAAAATTCTAAAAAGTTCTGTGAGATTCTGCTTCAGTATTGTTTAAATAAAGAACAAATATTTAAATATTTCAGATAAATATTCACAAGTGGTAAAAGTATAGGAATATAGAACAAGGAACATATATATATATATACAGAGGGTGGACAAAAATATGGAAACACCTTGTAAAATGCATGTTTGAAAAGAAAGATTGATTTTAATGAAATATGTAGGTGGCGCTGGCGTTTTTGACTACTAACGCCACCTATACAACTTCGTAAATGTGCTAAACAGTTCAGTTGTTGTCGGAGTACTGTTATGTGAGGTTGTCATTGCATTTTGTCAGAGTTAACAGACTTCGAACGTGGGCATATTGTTGGAGCACGTATAGTAGGTGCTTCCGTAAGCAAGGTAGCCGAGGTGTTTAGTGTTTCAAG
>BMAW01081250.1:0-12128 GCA_019974015.1 Nephila pilipes
TCACTAAATAATAATTCAGTGGATAGAAATTCGGTCAGTAATACTAAACAATTCCTTTTATTCAGATCAACGAATAATCATCACTTGTTTTTTTTTTTTTTTTTACTTTATCTGTGATAAAGTAATCGATGTATCCGTCTGATATAACTTTTTAAGTAATTAATATTTCTACTTCCAACTCACTCAGGTTTAAGGCCTTAGATGAATTAAAGTTGAACCAGTAATTAACCCTATACAGATGCATTTAAAATTACTCCAAAAACTTACCATATATCCAATACCGATGTTCCATTTGTTAATATCCGCTCACTATCTTTAACACAAACTAATCTTCAGAACCTCAATATTAAACTATTTGCAGTTTAGATGTGCATCTCTTCAAATTTATCTACTGAATTTCACTAAATACTTATCTAATCTACGTAAGTCATGTTTCATTCACTAGTAGGGATTTTGAATTGAAACTTATTTACTTAAAAGTGCTAAAGTGTTAGTTTAAATGAAATATGTGATACACTCGATGTTAATCTTTAAGTTGTTTGTGGAAATAAATTATTGGTTTTGTATGATCATATATGTTTACGAGTTCTTATACTATTTTCATAACTTAAATACGTTTTTAACACAGGGCTGATTCCAAATGAAATTATTTTTTACTTTGTGCACAAGTTATCACATTGTATCGGATCCCTATATATGGATAAACATGGTTCTATAACTATTGAAGAAAATGCGAAATACTTTGTTATTTTTATATACATATAGTAATCAATGAATTATTCTAACAATAGACTAGGTTATACTAAATTACGTTGAACGATTTTTATTTTCAATCCATTTCCAAAAAATAAAAATGGAATAGATGATTTTATTCTTTAGACTATTCCTTGAAAACATTCTATGGTGTTTCTTCAATAATATAATTCAGTGTTAGGATGTATTTACATTTTTTTTAATCTCAAATCCTTTCATCATCATTCTTCTAGAATTGTATGAAAATACTTAAGAGGGTTAATTCATTTCTGTAAGGATACATTATGAGGTTGTATCGTAAAGTTTAATTTATTACAAAAAAGTAACTGAATTATTTAGATAAATTTATTCTACATAATAATTGATCCTTACGTACATAAAATTGTATGTTGTAACTGTTATTGTGAGATTTGTTTGGTTTCAGAAAAACTTAGATTGAATTAACCCGGAATAATTTAAGGTTTTAATTATTACTAAAAATAACCCGAACAATTTTTGAAAGATAAATTTTAACCTTAAATTTTATTTATTATTCTTAAGACTCCTTTATATAGTCATCCCCCAGAGTTATACATTTTGCTTGATCTTTCAAACATCATAATTTTAGAAATCAGCACAATTTGATTTTTTTTTATCTCTTCCTTATACTACGCGATACTTCAATTTCCGGTCACTTGAAAGCAAACAAATTAATATTAATAGCTATAATTTATAACATTACATACATAACGATTAATTAATATACATAATAAATTTTAATGCAATATCTCAGTCATTTTTAGTTATAATTAAAATTTTACAATAACCTCTTCGTATAGGACAAGTCTAATTGAAATATTTATTTAGTTTCGGTAATCTATCCGTCAAATAAGTGAGAAAAAGTTTTCTTATAAATTAACAGTAACAGACAATGCCAATGAAATGTTTACAAGCTACCTAAAAATAAAATATATTTATCAAAAGGATTGCACATATTTATTTGCGAAATAATACAAGAAATAAACCTTACATTTATTCGTAACCTCTGGATAAATTAGTCAATGTGGTATTCAATTTAAGATATGGGCATATATTCAAGCAATTTAAATTCCTCCTTATTTAGGAATAAACTAATCGGTAAGAAGATTTCTATTAAATTTTTTTCTTAACGTAAAATATTCATTCTTGTTTCAAAATCCACTTAATGAGCCCAGAGAATTTTTGTATTGTTAACAAAATAATAGTTCATTCGCCCTTTTTAATAACTTGCTTGAATAAAAGAATTGAAGGTAATTATAAATTCAAGTAAAAATACTAATAATTGTCAAGAATCAAACAAATTTCATATATATCGAATACATATGGAAATTATTGGTCATTTTTTTTCTGTACTTCATACAAAACATAACAAATTTAAATAATTAATGTACTGAAGAATGAAGAGAATCAAAAAGTTTAAAACACAAACAATTATTTATGTTCTTAAAGAAATGTATGCTTAAAATAACAAGAGAGTATGATTTAGTGTGAGTAGCCAGCCAGTAAAAGTGTGTGAGTATTATACACCATAATAAGCAATTAATCTTTTTAGCGATGTTTTTATTTGTTCATGTTTACAGCAGGGAACCTATAACCGTAGATCCTCATGACAATGCAAACCAAAAACAGATTGATTTAATTCCATTTTCTACTAATCAGCATTCTCTACTTTAAGTTTTGATTAGAAGGTATTGTATGAGAGGTAGTTTGTGCTATGATTATTAAGGGAAATAAAACAGGATTGAAATTTTAAGGTTGGGTGACTTTTGCTGAAATGAAATTAATAAGGAAATTGAAGGTCATATTATTAATATACTTAACGAACTTTGAATTTAAAGCTTAAGCAAATAGACTCAAGTAATTTCTGGCAAATGTTACTCACCTTTCTCTCTAGCTATAAATACACTAGCTTGGATTACTTATTTCTGTTTTTGCCCTACGTTTTGAAATGAGAGTACGCTCTCTTTTCCGACTTCTTTATGCTGTTTTTAATCTACAATTGTGCCGCTTGTCTGCCAACAACATTCTTCCATATGATGAAGAAATGAGCTCGAATAAAAAAAATTTAATATATAATTGTACTTCTTCATTCAACAAATCACTAAATGCATAAAAGCCACAGCACTCACATGCGAGAGCCGCTCGTAGCTCAAGAGTCACTTCATAGACATGGCTGATCCAGTACAAAGCTGATTTTTATTATTTTTAGACTTATAAGTGAACAGTAGCCACATACAGTTTCTGTATTCGTAGCTTGTTTAACTCCTTTTATAAAAGCAAGTAAAAGGCGTAGCGAAAAATTTCCAATATAAAAGCTTATTCAAGAAATATATATCAATCGTTACGTTCCATGTGCCACAGCATTTTTCAGTAAACATAAATTATTCACTGACTTCTGTAGGTAATTAAAGTAACCTTTTATTGAACACACCAGATAAAATGATAACTTGTACACAAATGAAGCAACCATACTTATATACATTTTAATTCATTTCCTTTCGTATGAAAAGTATTTCAATTTTTGTGTGCTTTATTTATGATTAGTTTTAGTTTCATTCGTTATCTTTGTTATCTCTTTTCAAATTCGATAAAATTGTGACGTTGAGCTATTTGCGATTTTCTCTTCACTAACCTTGGGTACTTTAATTGAGATTGATTGCATGAAATAGCAATTTATTTCCAGCTACAATGAAACATGATTATGTTAATTAGATGCAGGTGGAAATAAAGTGAAGTGATTCGGATATGATGGTACATAAGTAAAGGGAAATTTAGTTGATAGAGGATGAGTGTGGGTAATGCTGAGTGTATTCCTAGCAAGAGATCGATAATATTAAGAGTTGTTACTGGCGATAACTGTCGCAGAGGAATTGATAAATCAAAGCAACCTCATCTGGAAAGGTTTTGGTAAAAGCGTATTATTTCAATAATACTTGAATAGGTGGGTTAATCCAAAGGCCTCAGAGAAAGCTAAAACTCATTGAATATCATATTACAGTAATTGATAAATAATTAGTTGAGTTGAAACTGACTTGCGTGTGTTTGCATTGGTTATTGACTTTTAGAATTAGTTATATTTGATTATATTATGGCACAAGAGTCGGTTAGAAGTAATGCTATGCCACAAAATCAGTAATTGTAATACGTTTGAGATGGAATTTTGGAATTTAAGGTTTAAAAAGATGTCAAAATATCTATAAGTTTTCTGCAGCGTTAAAAGGACCAATGTGAAAGATGTTCGTGTTGCTTTGCTATAAATATATTTGAAGATCTATTCCCTTTGCAAACAATCTGCGATATTGAAGATGGAAACATTGATGTTTATTAATGTACCATAAAATTCTTAATTCTTGAGATAGAGCATTTGGATATTCAACATTTTCTACTTATGATTTTGAGATATATGTTCTTATAATTCCACTTATTAAGATTTAGTTGATTAATAAAATTCGCTTTTGTGCTTGCATCATAATTTTCGGATTCTGACCAATACTAACGCAGAAATTTCAACGTGGTTTCCATTTCCTTACATAAAATATTTAAAATGTCTTATATAAAAACAATCAATAAGTAAACACTCATTCAATAAAAAAAAACTTAACCACCCACCATTATATTCCATACAATTTCAAAGTGATATTACTCACAATGATGTTGCCTAAGAGCTCTGCACACCTCCAAAATTTTCCAGAAACATTTTTTATGCAAAAAAGAAATTTCTTGTCTCGAAAATTGTATCTGAGAGCATTGAAAATAATATCATATCTGGAATAAATCACTAATGTTACAGGTTCAAAATTGCAATATATGGAGCTCAATTTTTTCCGAATGCTTAAAGTATTTTTCTTTCTTACAAAAGGGGTTTGAAAAATTATATTAAATATTGCTTCTATTACATAAATATAACTACATATTTATAATTATATTTTCTATAAACAATTATTTCTAAATCTTACAAAATTTAACTACATGTTTTTAAATACTTAATGTATTTAATACTTACTAAATCTTACTAAATTTAACTACAGTTTTATAAATACCATGTATATTGTATATTGTAGATTCATGAGATAAATAGGCCTATCGCTATAAATTACTAACACAGTATTTAATTACTAAATTGTTCCTTGAATGTGCTATATATATATATACAATTATGCATAATTATAATCAAAAATATAATAAAGGTTATTAAATTAATCAAAAATATAATAAAGGTTACCCATCCTCAACTAAAATATTTTTTTGATTTTACTGATGCCAATAATGCACATGCTATGATCTGTTTTTGTCTTAACGTCATTTTCCTAATCTCTCAAGTCTGTTGGGTATTTTCTTCATTTTATTATTGTTCTAATAGTTATTGGGTTATGTTTACTTGCTATATCTCTTTTTGTAGTTCATTAGAGCTGCTAGATGTCCTCTAAATTACATGGATAATACTTACAATGATATTACATTTTTCAAACTTTGATTGTACAATACATAAAAAACGTTGATATCCTTCTGAAACTTATATGAAATGTACATTATTATTACAAAAATTGGTCTCTCCAAAAGTAGAATCATTGACTTTATAGTAATTGAAATGTGATATTATCTAAATATAAGATTACTGGGTTTTTTTTTTTTTGAATGATGAAAAATGCATTCTATTGAAAATAATATTTTAAAGCATAGAAAAAAATTTTAATATTTATGTAAACAATTAAATTGTTGAATGATTTTATATACTCACTTGAATGGGAAACAGTAATCTTTATTTATGGTTCAGAATATTTTTTTTAAATCTATATTATGATATAAATTTATTTACAATATGTTAAGATATACTAGTTTTGAAAGTGTGATAAAATCAAAAGAAATGTCTCCTATTTATTTAAATTAGAGTTTTAGGAATCTAATATTTAGTTATAAAAATATTTAATGAATAAAAAATTATTTGATACAATTTTAGAAATAAAATTACATCATATTTTTAAAAACACTGAATTCCAAAATGAACATTATGAAAAGTAAAAAATGAATAATTCATTTATGGATAATATAACTTAAAATCTGAATTTATCAGAATGAGACTTTCCAAAATATTGATATGCCTAAAATGGTTCTCAGATTCTTCTGTATATAACTTCACAGAGAATCTAATTAATGTCTTTGAAATTTTATTTATTAAGAAATATGAGTCGATTATTCAGAAGTATATATTTGTGAACTCACTAGTGTTAAAGGAAATTAGTTTCGAATTTAATTCAGAGAAGAAACAATACATAATAAAATTCAAAATAAAGAAGTTGTGAAAGTAAGAATCATATGTAGGTACAGAACTGTAATGAGTTTCATAATGAATCAGATGATAAAAAATAGAAAATTTAAGTTACATCCTTATTGTTACTGAAAACTAGTTTACACACCCTATATATTTCGTTCTTTATTCTATACTCTGTTAAACATAATTATTGAGCAATTAAAGTTAAACTAAAACTGTTTTGGTTCTAATACTGATTCCTGTAGAAATTCTGACTCCTTAGAAGATAATAGTTCTGAGGAAATCGATATTTCTAAAAATATTTCAAGTGATTTTTCATCAGAATTTAATAATTTAAAATTCTTCATACTGCTTTGAACACATTCATTCCCTACAGCCAAAAATTCAGATACATTATTTGGTATTTTTATATTTTAAGTAAATAAAGTCTCATGTTATAGGAAATATAAGTAACGCAGATTTTAAGAGAGGGAAAAAAACTTTTTTATTATCTTATAAGCTTTCAGAATCAAGTTCTCAATTCTCCACAGATCGAAGCACCCCATCCAAATTTAATTTATGTAATAGCACTTAAATATAAGATTGCCTTAACACTACTTTCCTTATAAACTCATGTAAACTTATATCATCATATTATAAATTTATATAAAGTAATTTATGCATAACATTTTATAATTATATTATAAATTTATATTAAATTGATTAACACTATTTGTATGAGCAACAACTGTAAATTTATCTTTAATATGCAACATGAAAACAAAACAGTCTCACGAGCAGAGAATTTAGTTGTAGTTGGATTGAAAATTTATTTTCTGTTGAATATTGTTCTACTGAAATAAATTTAGCTTATCTAGTCATATAAGATTATAACTATTTATTAATATTTAACTATAATATTTTAACATATATATTAGTTTAAATAATTACATTACAAATTCAGTTACTCTAATTCTTATTAAAAAAAAATTACTCCCAAAGGGACTTACCTTCCATAGATAAATTCAGTATTTATGATTCCATGATACTTTTATGATCTTTTCTTTCTCTACTTGAGAATTCACTAAATATTTCTGATAAATGCAAGACACGCTCCTTGAATGCCTAGTGATTTTTCCCTGTTTTCGATTCTCTTCCATGTTAACCAGAGTTTAATTTTTTATATGTTCCTTCATCTTACATCTATATTATTCATAGATAACCTTAAAATAAATTACATGATGCACTTGGTTACTAGTAAATCGATGCATCAGTTTAAAATGATATTTTGTGAAGCACAGCCAAATGTGATTCTCGCGCCATTAAAACCAATCAACCTTCAAATTGCAAATTTCTTCTCTCTTTAAGACTTTTATTACTTTTTAACTATTCTCTATGAACTAACCTAATTGTGAAAATAGAAATATAAGTACAATATATAAAATTCTATTAAATACAGCAATTTTTTTTTTTGTATATAGCGAAATTGTCTTAAGAACGTAACCGAAATCAGTAGTTATTCTTTTGATTATTGTTAAAATAAATTTTAAGTATCCAGTCTCTCCGCATATAATTTTCTAGATACATTACTGTAATAATGATAAGAAATTTAATTTAATTTTTCAATTGAAATAAAAATCTTTCATAATCCTAATGGAAACGAGTAATAAAGCATTAAAAAGAGCCCTGAAATCATTTCCATAATTACAATCTCTTTCACAGTCAAATGTCATTTCATTATTTTGAATTAATAAAGAGTAGAAGTGAAATATGTGTCTGCTATTATTTTTCTTATATATCATTTCTTTAATTCAATTATGCTTACAGCAAAGATACATTTAAAAATATTGTAGACACCAAATATTTTCGAAACTATGTATTAAATAACAAACTGTTAGCTTACTACTTAACTTCCTGATTCCTTTTGTTCACGAATGATTTGAATATTAAAACAATGATTGTCATTGTATCATTACAAACCTTTTTATAGCATTTAAATCTTAAGAAATTCTGAAATTTTGTTAAAGAAATCAAATGTATACATTATTTCAAATTAAAAATAGCGTTATATCTCTGATATTTTCCATAATCATTAACATAATGATGATACGTTCAACATAGAATTTTAAATTACATTTCTAATAATATGCAGCTTACGAAACATTGTTGCTATAAAGAAGAATTAAATTCGTTTAAACAATGTTTTTACGACTAATGAAAGATTTAAAATTCAAGTTACTGTTATTACTTTTCTGCGGGAATGCTAACAGTATTCCCAAATTACTGTTTATATTATGCTTTTCTATTCCTTTTCTGCTCCTTTCATTGCATATTTAAATGAGAAACGTTTTAACCAATGTTATAAAACAAATAGGTCTAGATTTATTTTGAGGCTCGTTATTATCTATTACAACAATCTGAATTCGAATTTGAATCTCATCAAACGCTAATGGTATGTTTTTCATCCAGCCATTATTAAAATTATCTTAATCAAATAATACCATCCTGATATCAAACATTTTAAGTAAATTTTAGTACCATATTTCTATATTTTTAATAAATCTCGTTTACGAAATCCCAGAAGAAAATTTGTTTCAGAAACAATAAATATGGGCTTTTCTTCTATTTTTATTGAAGAATAAATTTATGAACAATTATATATTTATTTAAATTTTTTGTTGATATAAGAACTATTGGTTACATTAAAATGAAACAAGGGCTTAATTTCATTAAAATGATTATAATATCTAATTTAATATCAAATTGCTAACTTTAAAGTTTATTACATCCAATTATATCTTTAATTTTGATATAATTCTCAAAATGTCCGTATTTAAATGCAAACATTTCCCTAAAATGTGAAAGCGATATTATGAGAACACTTCAGTTCAAAGAAGAAACATATTTGAAATAAATTATGTGTTAAAATTATTACTTGAATCAATATATTGTTGATTGATTAAGGAAATAATTAATTAAAATTTTTATTTAATTAAGGATTTTTTTTTAAATTAAGAAATGTTATTTTGAAATAAGTCATATTGCTACTGGTCATTCAGCGAAAGATACCGACCTATGAGCTGGTAACTTACTTTAATGTTGCCTCGCTGTTTTAATGCCGATACAACCAGTTCTTCCGAAATCTGCTGTATTGTTCATTTCTGATTGTACAACAAACAAAACCATTCTGCGTGATTTCTTCAAAGAAGTAGTGAACAGAACGAAATTTTTCGAGTATCCCCACAATGACTTACAAATGGTGAATGTAACGATTGCTGTCTCAAGCCATGATAATAAATGGAATCCCATATGTGGCAGTTCTGTCTTTTCATCATAAAGTCTAAGTGAAAATGAGATTTGTCTGATAATAAGATATGCAGTGGCCAGAGCTTATCTGCTTGTATCCTTGTTTGGAAACGCAAATCAAGACGGGCAGAACGAACAACTTTCTTCAATTGTTGCACGGCATGCAACTTGTCACTTTGGCACGTTCTGCGGGTAACTATCAGTTTTATAGCGTAACTAATTTTTTTCTCCTTTATATAGATTTGGCTCTCACCACTCTCACCAGCAAAACATCCAGCTATATTTTTTTTTCTAGGTACACCTCTTCCCCTTAGTCTCCGTAACACATTTCATTCAGATCCATTCATCATAACAGAAACTACAGGATTTTGAGAATGAAGGCAAACAAATAAATATTTGCAACCAATGAAAATTACATTAGATTATAACTCGAGTTTTTATTCTGTGACTGGCATCCAATAAGATATCTAGTAATTGCATATATATCAAATCCTCGTCGAGAAAGTACGATTAAATTTACCGTATAGTTCTCTTTGTTCTTTGAAGAGAGACTTCTTACGAAACTTTCTTCTTCCTAATCTACAAAAACACAATGAAATGGAAAAATCGTTTTCATATATGATGAAGTTCAATCCTACATGGCACATCAATTGAAGGAGTTACTAAGATCAACATTTGGTACTCATCGCCTATTAAAGGAGGCATAATTAACAGGAAAATTCTCCGAAATTACCAGATTTTACACCCTGTGATTTTTGGTTGGGGATATACCTTAAATCACAGGTTTTTAAAGGAAATCTTAAGTCCATACGAGGCACTTAAAGAGGTTAAAAGACAGTAAGTAACAGCCATTGACTTTCAAATCCAGTTACGAGTAACTAGTATTCATAGTATTATCACGACTGCACTCAGTATTGGAAAGTAGTGGCGAAGTATACATCATTTTAGGCATAAACTGTGTTAAATAAACAAGTCTAATTCCATAGTTATTTCTTCCCTATTTTTATAAAATTGAATCCCCAGCCACATTGAATATAAATCTCAAAGCCTCACATTCTTTCAATCCAAAGATCATAGCTTCCGTGTAATTTCTAAGCGTGATATCGCTAAGCAATCAATAAATGGGCTCATACATATATGTAAATATATATATATATATATATGTGTGTGTGTGTGTGTGTGTATATATATGTATATATATATATATATATATATATATATATATATATATATATATATGTAAATATATATACATCTATATATATATATATATTTAAACATACATATATATATATAAACTTGACCTCGATGTTTAATTTTGAAACTAGTAATCTTTAAATAATTTAATTATTTATTTCTGTACTTTTATCTTCTTTATACAGAAAATTAGTATATGGAACATCATTTTCACAGAAACGAAAATAGACTTCATATTATAATGGTAGCTGCCAATGCGCGCAAGACAGACGAAGCGGGAAAGGACGAAACGTTGAGGCGAACGGTCAATGCCAGCTTTTACATCCTAGAAGAATGGGGAAGCTCCAAAATTCTATTAACTCAGCAATTAAAAAGGGTTTATCATCCTAGCATGACATGTGCGTTTCTGTGAAATGGAAATTTAAAAGCTACAGGGAAAGCCGTTGTTGATAAGGGCATGGAAGTATGTTGGTTGGAATTAATTGGGTGTTAAAGAGAGAAAATATGTACAAAAAGATAAAAAAAAAAGTTAAAAAGAAGAAAGGAAGGTGATAACATTGGTTCAGCATAATTTTCTCCTCCAAAAAACGGGATCCCTTTGAGGCACTTTGCATTGGTTCAGGCCTACGAAGAAATTCAAAAGTTCTTTTCATTTCAAATATATACTAATTTTGTACACGAAGAAGATTCTGTATTTGAAAGTATTTCCGCGTATATTAATTTAAATTGACAAAAAACAGGTACAAAAAATATAGCATTGGTGAGCTAAGGAAACATACTACACACACACACATTATATATATATATATATATCAAGCATAATGAATCCTTTAAAAATATATTGTTTGTGAAATATCTATATGTTGGTAAAATATAAAGCTACAGCAGGGGTGAAAAATAGTCCTTTTTTATTTATAAAAATCAGTATTTGTTATTGTGCCTGTATTAGCCTTAATTATAGTATTAATTATTTTCGATATGGTTATCACTATCTTACCATACCCGTCTTTAGTTATTTGTCAAAGTCTCATTTGAAGTAATTAGATACTAATTTGAGTTAGTAATTTGTAATTTGAATTATTAATTTAACTTAATTAATTATTATTATTAATAACTAATTAGTAATTTGAGAATAATGCAGAAATGTTCTATGGGTGTGAGTTCGGAGAATGTGAGGACCACTTCAGGAGAACTATACCATTGTTTCCAAGTCACCTCATGGTTGTAGTAGATTTATAACTAGTGCCAATTTATTCCCATCAATATTTCTCCAAAATTATGACTTCAAGGTCGTTTCGAGAACGAGCTGTGAGAGTTATTTGTTTCCTCAAAAGTATCATTTTGCCCAAACCATCAGCCGTCATGCACCCTCAAATCATCATATTGCCTCCTTTGTGCTTAACGGTAGGTACTATACATTTCTGTCATTATTTTTTGTTTTTCCTTCGCCCCACATACTTCACACTAGATTAGCTAAGCATCTACATTAACTTACTTTGTAAGGCTTTATTCAAATATTTTTACACATATTTACATTCTAGTCTGTTAACACGTACCTGCAATTAAGATTGTCAAACCATAAAAAAATATTGGACTAAATCTCTTG
>BMAW01081254.1:0-27979 GCA_019974015.1 Nephila pilipes
TTAAATCGTCTGCCTTTATAAGTTGGACAGATAATATCTAAAAAAAAAGTATCACATTGAGATTAAATCGTTTGTTTTATAAAAATTGAATATGTCACAGTACACTGATTTTTTTTTATTGAAAGAAGAGGTACTACATTCCAAAGAGAAGGCTTCATGCTAAACGACTGTCGGTCGCTGGTGTATGGCATATGCGTACTTCTTCTGTAGCAGTGGCAGTCTCGTTGTTTAATGACCACACCTCGTATTCATTGCTTAGCATTCCCTTGCTTTCTTTTTACAAAAATTGAATGCTTATAATAAAAGAAATGAGAATTGAATTGTAACATGAGCTAAATTTTAAACTAAAACACAATCGGTGAAATAATTATTGAAAGATTTTATTTGTACACAGAAATTGTATTTCAGCTTGAAAGTATTTAACATTTCCTATCTCAGTAATATACTAAATTAATGAAATTCCATGTCAGTTTTTGTAGAGAGAGAGGTACTGTGTACCCCCAAGCGCGAAAACATCATGTATAATAAAATTTTAGTGTTTTATCGCTGGATAAATATTGGTTTCTGCAAGGTTTTATAGCTTAGGAAGAAAAAACATGTATCGGGAATAAGTTTCAGTAAAATTTTAGAGTAACATAAACCGAAATAATTATTGGTACCACGGAGATTTGCTCTTTTTTATGAGATAGAACGATGAAAGTTAACTTAAAAATTGAATTATAAAAAGTAGCATGATATTTTATTGAGCAATTTGAATGATTGAAAAATCGTATTGCCACAAGGTAACACAATATAGTTGTTTATAATTAAATCTTTTTAGTGAACTGTTGTTACAGCAGTTTTGATTAAATAAAAGAATTGATTACTGGATTAAATTAATTAAATTTTCAAATTTTATTGATCTGAGGAGCATAAAAATAATATTTCTGCGAATTTTCTTTCACTAAATTTTAAGCTGAACCATAATTAATTTTAGAATAAGATGCAATGAATAAAATAATGCCAAAATGACAAAAGAAACTTATAATCGTGTAATGAAACTAATCAGAAAATGTATTTTTGTATTTGATTTTATTAAATGTAGAGAATAGAACAAACAAACGAATGGAAACCAAACTTTTCATGAAACCTCAAACTTAAGTAATAATATAATATTCAAAGTGTAGACATTTGTACTCATTTTTTAGTAAAATGGGAATTAAGTGAAAATGAAACTCTTCACTATGAACATTTTACAATAGAAGTGAAGTGCATTATATCTTAATGGATAAGTATAATTAGCATAAATATACTATCATGAATGAAAAGGTAAAAAATGTTTATCTTCTTAACAGAGATAAGCTATATAATTTATAATAAACATTTAGCTCAAAGTGTAGTTTTGAAATTTCTTTTAAAACGAGAAATTGTGATTGACTAATAAGAAACGAATTCGCAGTATGAAATCGTTAATAAAATTTTATACTGAAGCAATAGCTATAATAATTAATTTGTTTTGTTTTGTTTATTGTTGGCTTGTGTGTATTGTTACGTTTGGAAGCTAATGGATATTAGCTTATTGAGATAAAAACCAACGTTTTTATACAATGGAAAAGTTTATTAAAAAAAGTTATTTGACGGTATTTTGCTAAATGTGGCTACCCAGATCCGTTTCGCAGACTTAACATTCAGCCAAAAAAAAATCGCCAAATTTGGCACTTTTTGAAATCGCGTCAAGTGGTTGGGCTAAACTGCATTATTTAAAAAAATATTGAAATATTAGTTAAAACTTGTGGAAAATGTCTAAATATTGCATTTCTAGGCGAATAAGAACGATTTCTAAGGTTTCAGAGCTCTAGCTTGATGGAAAGGTTGTTAAATTAACGATCGAAAATTTGATGACACACTGATACACACACACACACACACACACAGAGAGAGAGAGAGAGAGAGAGAGAGACAGACACTAAGTGAAATACATAAAAACGTTGTAATAAAATCACTTTAATTTTGTTTTTGAATTAACATAAGAATACTATTACAACTGAAGATATGACTTATATATATTTAGTTGAAGAAAGAAAATACATATGGAATACTATAGAATTATACACGAAGAAATATTGAAAAGTATTTTTTAATTATTACTAAGAAATAACCGTTATATCTGGAGAAAAAAAAATGTCTGCACATTAAATGATTCTTATGTACATAATATTGTAAATCACAGCTATTAATGTTGAGTTGTTTCAGGAATCCGTATGTTGAAGTAATCCGCTTTACCCTAAAGTTCCAATTATTATTCTACGTTATAGTAAAGTTTTAATTATTACAAAATATAACCGAGGTACAAAACAGAAATTTTGTTTATTATTCTTAAGAATTCAGTACATAGTCACAATACAGAGCTATACGTTTCTTCCATTATTTCTTGAACTTTCAGAAGGCCGTCATTGTGGATTAAACTTTTATCTTCTCCATACAAATGAGAAAGGAAAACGAGTTTAATCTGAAACAAAATAAATCAACATTAACAGCTGAAATTTACTACATTCTATACATAGGGATCAATTAATGTGCATTCTAAATTTTATCTCGGGTATTTTTATTTCTTCGTATTACTTGCTTTTAAGATTTCTTTCAAAAGAAACAGGTTAATAAATTTAAGTGAAACTTTAAAGTAAAACCCCATTAATTAAAAATTTTCAGTAAATTTAAATATTTAAACGTCCATACAAATACCTTTACATGTATTTGAGTGTTACATTTTTTGGCAATAATGTATGTATAAACATAAAACCATTACATAATATATTTTGATAAATTATTGCTCTAAGAATGTAATGCATCCATTTGCAATTAACTAATATATTAAAAATTTTCATAGAATTGTAAGAACTCTAAACATATTAGAGCTGTTAAAGACTTAAATTTGAAAAACTAATAAATAGTTTTCAATGCAATTATTACTGTTCGAAATATAATTTAAATTTCGTAAGGAAATTGGTGTTTGGAATTTGTTTAACGCTGATTTGATTAAATTAACTGGCTTTTATTGGGAGAATTATTCGGATTTAACGTATGTCTTCAGTAATATGTAGAAATATTTTAGTGATATTTTTACATGAAGGATATACTATAAAAGCTACACTTTAAATTAATTATTATAATAAAGAAAAAGGGAGCTTATTTTAGGACAACTTAAAGTTATTTTCACTTTTTAATATGTGCTAACATGTTGCTATATTGAGAAAAATGCGCCAACAAAAATGCGTGAGAATAAAATAAAAGATACATAGTGTTTGGTTCCAAATATGGACGTTACAATACGTTATGATTATAATAATTACATTTCTTTTGATAAAGGTATATTTCTATTGCTAAGAAATATATATTTAATTTAATATTTTATCGTCTGTCTTTATTGTAATATCGGAACAGAATATTTACTGCTTACTTTAATAATTTATCGTTTGCTCTTATTTTAACAATTTATCGTTTGCTTTTATTGTAATATTTCATTTAGTAACTCAGTTTTACGGCAAAATCGTCTGTTTTCTTTACTTTTTGTTGTTATCATTAGCAACGGTTTTGTATTTTAGAATACTCGTGAAAATAAAAATGCATTAGGAATTTGAAGAAGGTATTTCGATAGTAATTGCTTTTGTGGAACCTGAGATTCGAAAGTAAGCTTACTTTACACTAATTAATATTCATTTTGCATATTTCTACTTTTTCGAGAACTTAACAGAAGAAAAAAAACCGTTAGCACATGCTATAATGAAGTTAGCAAAGTCAATTTTTTTAAAAATTTAAAAAAAAATGAAAATTTAATTTTAACATTCACATATTTGTATATTTATGTATTAATTTAAGGAAAAGAAAATAATATTTCTATACATTAATAATTATGCATGAGAAATTGATAATCAATAGCTATATTTACATTAGTAAAAGTCGTATTTCCTTTTTAGGGCCATCTTGTATAAAATCTACTGAATTTTGCAGAGTATTATTAAACATAACATTTTATGCACTAAACATAATTATAATCGGAAAAATTAAATTTTCAGTAACATTTTAAAAGTTTGGTTTCTGTGATTTATATTTCCCATAATTTTTATATAAATTTTGTGTAATACTTAACATTTGCTAGTGTATATAAGAAAATAATTTAGTTCACTACGTAGGTGATAACCTTAAATGTGCAAAATAATAAATGCTATTGAGGAAGTAGATTTTAGAGAAAGCGTACCAGACTATCTTTAAAAAGCACATTTCAAGAAAAATGTTATTGTAGATATTTTTCTCAACAGTTTCAAAATTCAATTTTTGAATGCTCTATTTATCAAATTCTTATCAATATCATATCAATGGAATCAGAAATGTGCCTTCTATTTTAACAAAACGAGATAAAAAAAATGCAAAATTTGAAGCAATAAAGTGTCTCTGTTAACATAAGAGGACAGGAAACATACAAATAAATAAAAGTTTCGAAATGACATTGATTTTGTTTACATAAAAAAAAATTTTAAGCCATTACTTAATATGAACTAAAATAAGAAATTCTTTTCGATCGTCTAGTGGTTTTTTTATTAGTTAATTGACTTAATAGTTTTTAAAATATCGTCACAATAAAAATGTATTATTTCTTTTCAAAAATTTTTTTTGTCGTCTTCCTGTGTTCAATCGCTTTTTGAGAATTCAAAATATACAGCCTAGGTTTAATATTGCCAAGTTCCGTTGATAATAGCCTTCGGGCTGCTTATAAAGGTGACTATAACAAATAATTAATTAATCTAGTACAATGTCGATTAAACAAAAACGGTAACACTGTAATTTAACGCTACCTTCCATGTATTATTAAACGGTAGCCAGATGGAGCCACATATTCTTTTTGTTTAGAAACGCAAGCACGATGAGCGCAAGCTCGATGAAAGGTGAGAGACTTCTTAGCAAAATGAAGTGATGTTCGTGAATCTGTGTTTTATATATGTTTTGTATTCTGTCTTGTGTCGAATATTAAATAATATTTGTTCCTGAAACCATGTTCATTATTTTGTCCTGAAATAATAACAACATTGGTGGGATACAAAACAAATATTTCACTGTTTAACATATTAATAATTATACAACAAATTTATTTTTAAATTATTATATTAATTTTCTCTTGCATTGTTTAAGGCTTGCTTAATAATACATAACTCTTTACTAATTTCATTGACGAGGTTGAAAAAAAGTTCCAAATACTGTTGAATAAACAGCAAATGTCTCCAAATTAACAACAATGAAAAACAAATAAACATAAATGTGTTCCAATATATTGCATGCAAAGTACAATATAATTACATGACATATCATTATTATATTTGACTCAACAACCCAAGGTCTTCTTTAAAAGATTCCTCCAAGATAGCTTACCTTTTGCTTTTTCCGCCTCCTCCTCTCCCCAATGACCTTAAACTCGCAGAATCGTGTCACCTTAGCTTACATATCATATAATGCAAATATATACAGAGTAATACATAATATATAATACAATTATACACAAAGTAATATATTATATATAATAAAATTATATACAGCGTAATACATAATGTATAATACAATTATATACAAAGTAATACATAATATATAATACAATAATATACAGAGTAATACATAATATATAATACAATTATATACAAAGTAATACATAATATGTAATGGAATTATACATAGAGAACAAAGGTGAGTGTGGGAGGAGTACAAAAAAATTTATTCAATTTAGTTTAACATAGTGTTTCTTTACATTTTGCACTTGTAATTAACTCACGATAACCCCGGTTTTTTCCAAAAAAGTTTTTGAAAGTAATCGGAAATGAAGAAATTTCTAACATTGTTGTTTTGAGTTTAAATCAATGGCTATATTGGGAAAACTACTAGTATATATCCAATTAATAGTAAGAAATTCGATTTGAATAAAATTCATGCTTAGTCAATATCTCCCTAGAACTTATTTGCTATTTTACAAGCATGTTTACAACTTCCATTTATTCTGATTCAGCTTATGTTTCTTAATATTTGATTGAATTTTAATTAAAAGGCACATTATTTAAATTTTATCAAAATTGAAGTAAGAGTTCACTATGCAAGTAAAATAACTATACCATGTAAACATGAATCTATTTTTCATTCATGTTTCACTGTTGTATTTAACCAAACAACTTGTAACTAGGAATAACTAGGAATGAAAAATTCGTAATATTTAGAATAAGAGAATGCTTGTAAGAATGAGATATTCGAATGGCAATACAATTATTCAAAATAATAACTGTGAAAAATGGAATACAAAGATAAAATGGTTTGCAACGTATGTGGCAACGTACAGTTTGCAACGTATGTGGAATAGAATATGCGTACTAACTAATCCTAACAAATATATAATAATTAAATATTAGTGTAACAACAAATCAATAAGAAAATTCGATATTTATGGAGTAAAAATTCTCATAACAATGTTATTAAAATGAAATACATTTATTCATAACAATAACACTAAAAAATGGAACAGATAATGCAATACAATAATATTTAACAATATGATGATGTTGATAATAATTTTCTGTAAATTAACTTTCTTTTATTACGATAAAATAATGAATGTTTTTATTGCGTTAAAATAATGAAATTCCTAAAACAATGCAATTCGAATGACATACATTTATTCGTAGCAATGACACTGAAAAATAGAATAGATAATGTAGTACAATAATGTTAACAATATAGTGATACTAGTAATAATTTTTTTACGTTACCTTTTTATTACATTAAAATAGTGGAATTTTAAAACAAGAAAATAATGAATATTTTTATTGCCATGAAATAACGAAATTTTATAATAATGCTATTCAAATAAAACATAATTACTTATAACAATGACACTAAAAAATGGAACACATAATGCATAACAATAATATTAACAATATGATTATGTTAGTAACAATTTTCTTTACACTATCTTTTTAATTACTATAAAATAATAGCATGAATTATGTAAAATGTAAGATATCTAGACTAAAATAATTTTATATGTCGAGAAATAAGAATTTCGATGGTTGTCATCGACGCACAGACCTTAATGTCAACTTTCTCCTCGTCGTCAGAACCTTAAGTTGCTCTGTGGGGAGAGGTGAAAACCTTATGGTCCAAGGTCATGTTCAGTGATGCCTTTGTACTTCAAGTTCATTTCCATGTGGATTACACCGATTACTATTTCCTTCAGTTTTCAACACAACGACGACACCTAAGAACTGAGAAAACAAATCAATTTCACAATGGACACAAGTAGCCTTTATATATGCTTAAATGTAACTGTTTGTGCAACTGATTTATAAAAATAATCAGTAAAAAAATAATAATTCCAAAGCTGTAGTTAGCAGAAACAGGGTCAGCCATCTGGGGGGGGGGGGGGTTGGTGGTCATGCACCGGGCCACCGCATTTGAGGGGCCCTCAACATGATCAAGAACTAAAATAATGTACTCTTGCATATGAAAACTTGACAATATTTCTATCCCTGTCAGTATGACGTAAAGTTTATATTATCGTAAACATTATTACAGTCATTCTATGAATTTCGACTATCTTCAAACTAATCCTTGATTATTCGAAGGGTTAGCTTTTGTTATTTTTTTCAGGGAACTCCCTAGTATTCCAACTCGAATAGGAAAATTTTAGTCAAGCATGTGTGCAGAAACCTTAAATGATCTTGGTATATTAAGCATCGAAATAGAAATTTCAATTTCTTAAAATTTTTCTGAATTAATTAATGTATTAGCAAAACCTTCATCACACATTAAAGGAACATACATTTGTTTGCATTTTTTTTTTTTTTTTTACTTTACAAAAAATTTGGGGCCCCAAATAGTTTCTTGCCCCCAAACCCCTTTATAAGACTAACTCTGAGAAGAATGATCTAAATAGATGAAAGAGACAGTCTTGTAAAAAATTATTTTTATTTCTGCGTGTTTGTGTTTTAGAAAATAAGTTTAAAATTGTTTAAAAGTTACTACGAATTACAATCTTTATTAAAACATTGTGACTTCATTTAAAATTTTAAAAAGCTGAACTACTATTTCTCATTTTAAGAGATTATTTAAGTGTTTGATATATTTGATTTAATTCATAACGTTAGCAATTGTTAAGGCACAGTTTTCAGAACAAATTTTCGTCCATGTCTTTGAACTTGATCGCAGAAATGCAGTACAAGCTCGTAATAGTCATTAATCAGTTAATACATCTGTAGTTGAATGTGATGAATGTTTCGTAATCGACTGAGCGGTTTCGATATTCATAATTCACTGTGTATTGGCAGTCATTGCCTAATAAGATTCACGATTTTCTGCTTTCGAAGAAATTTATTGAAGTAAATCGTGACTAAAAGTTAATCGATGTGTGAAATTGCTTTTTTAAAATTAGACCGGTAATCGTTCTTTACGAATAAGTTTTTACCGTTGGAAATATATTAATGCGATCGATTTTTCTCTTTTGATATACTTGGTTTGGCTATGAAGTAACGAGACTGACGGTGTAAAACATTTTATTTGGATGCCATACATATTTACTCATTATTACCTTCAATATACAGCCCAACTCTATCCCTACAACACTCCATGCGAATCTTCCATTGTTCGAAAATGTGTTGGAAGTCTTCTTTTGTCACCTCCTTCAGGATGCGTGCCTCTTCCTCTTTCACAGTTTCAACGACTTAAATCTTGTTTCTTTTAATACAGATTTCACCTTAGGAAAGAGATAAAAGTCGCAAGGCACCAGATCCGGCGAATAGGGCAGATGGTCTAAGACTGGGATGCTGTACTTGGCTAGAAATCTCTCGACTGACACAGTTAATTGATCTGGCGCATTGTTTCAATGGAAGAATTTTCCGTACGGATTCTTTGTCAATTCTGACAATCTCAGCAATTGCACGAATACTCAACCGACGGTTAGATCGAAATAGATTACCGATTTTTTCGATATTTTCATCCGTTTTTGACATGGAAGAGCGTCTGGGGCGAGAATCATCTTCATCTTCTCGGCCATCTTAATGTTTAAAGTACTCCAAAATACGAGAATGCAATAAACATTCATTGCTTTAAACTTAATCAATTATAAGTTTCAGTAGTGGTGATTCCAAGTTTCATGCGGAATTTCACGACAGTTCGTTCCTCACTTATCATTTTTCCGGAGAAAAAAGAAATTCTAATCCGAACGAAGGCTATCATTATATGGATTTCTTTACATAAGCGAGGGGCACTGCATTTTAAGGAGAAAGCTACACGCTAAAGAGATGTCGGTCACTGACCACGCTCTTCTGTAGCAGCGCCAGTCTTGTTATTTAATAGCCACACTTGTATTTTCGTTGAGATTTGGAAAATAAGTTTATTTCATTTAATGTATTTTTGCTGCGGGATATAGGATGGTATTATAATACAGTATATTAATACAGTAATTAATAGTTAATATTAATACAGTATTAATTAATACTGTATTAATATACGATGATAGATGATGATTAATATACGATGATATATTAATACAGTAATCCCTCTGTAATCCGGCACTTCATATTTCCTGTCCTGCCAGTTATCCGGTATTTTACACAAGCGAGTGAAAGTTGTTGTTTTTAACGTCGTATTAAGAAGCAACACGAGGGCTACTGGTGACGGACCTCGTAATCTGGAGCCTCGTCAAGTGACGACGATGATGCCTGAGTAGGCACCTCTTTCTCCAAACTTTTACACCACGCCACAGAAGGACTTGAGACCTCAATCCTATCGTGGTGAGGTCTTAAGGTGCATCAACCCCACTACACGGCAGGCCATTTCTATATAAGTAGATAAACATGCATTTTTATTGTCATTTTATGCTTTTTTATTAGAGTAATGTAGGCAAACAACACGGAATAATACATTCTTTGTAGCTTTAATTATTTCGTGTGTTTACCACTTGACATTTTTGTGTACAGTATTGAATTTTATACTATAACACACAGCTTTTGCGTTTTCGGTACATTAATTTTAGTGATTTCCCAGTAATACAGATGGTCTGATATCTGCCGAATTACCGAGAGAATATTGCTTATATTCAAGACCTTTTTGATTTTTATATATATAATTTTTATTAACTTTCAGCAATAGATGAACCGCAGTAGCCTAATGGTCAGGTGTTCCTAGTCAGCGAGGATGAATTTGAATCTTGGATTATCTAAAAACATATACAAAATGGGGTCTACTTCATATTAACTTCAATTGGACTTCAAGATCTTTATGTGGAATGGTGTGGAGGTTAGGATTGGAAGATATCAGTTCAAGTAATGTCCTCATCTGTTTTGACTGCGGTTGAAAGTTATGAAGTCCATTTCCAATAGCTCTCGTGATGCTGAAGTGTAATGATTTTATAAGTTTCACTACCATGTCTCTGGTTATATCCATTTTCGTTTTTACGGTACCGCTAGGCGGCGATATTCGGATTAACAAAACACTGTTTATAGTCACTTGGATGACCTAGGTAGCCTAGTGGTCATAGTCGCAGTCTCGCAGCCGGCAGGTTTCTTCGAGTCATGGGTTTGAGCCTGTGATACCACTAAAGACCTACCGAGTATCCGGAGCTAATGCACTTTAAATCTGGCGAGGCCCAAAGTCCCCTCATTGGCATAGTGTGGAAGTTAGAAGAGGGAGGATGCTAGCTCAGGTTTCGTCCTCGTCATTTGAACTCGATTCAAAATTACGAGGTCGGTCACCAATAGCCCTCGTATTGCTTCTAGTGTGCGTTAATAATACCAATCAACAACTTAAACGCATCAATTTTATTTGGATTTAAGTGTTTTATAATATGTAAGATTCTAATGTGTGTAACACATCGATCAATAACTCCCGAGTCTAAAATTGAAAACAACATTTTTTTTGCAAATTTTTTTTTTATTCATCAACATAACACCTTTTGTTAATCACCTTTTAGGGTGATACAATCGTTCCAACGCTTTTCCAAATATTTTTTTTTCTCCCTCCAATTTTTTTTTTTTTTTTTTTTTTTTGCTGCAAGAAATCTTTTTTTGTTGCGAGTAAATAGCGATAAACAACTTTCTGAATCATCGACTCGTTGCTGTTTTTGTTCCATCGAAAGCAATCGCGGCACCCACTTGGAAAAAACCTTTTTCACTTCACTTCAAAAAACCTTTTTCCTGGTCCGATCGACTTAAAATTTTGACACGTTTCAAGCAAAGGTTCGTACTCTAGAAAGACCTGGTTACTGGTTTACTACGAGCGCCATCTCTGGGTTAGTCTCGGGAGTTATTGATCGATGTGTTATTTGGGAAAGTGTTACAATTCACTTCTTCGTAACTAAATTTAACAAATCATATTTTCTTAATATTTCTCATTATTTTATTAAAAAAAATATTTTTCATTTTTAGATTTGTAAAACTAATTATCCGTTGATTGATGCAAATGTCTTTTAAAAGTGTGTAGCAATTTTGGCATCGACAAATGTTGAAATACTCGACTAATATAAGATGATCCATTGTTTAAGTGCCGATAGTTCGTCAACATTTTGCCAAATATTATGAAATTTAAGATGTATTCTAATTTTGTAAAGAGGAAGTTACGTAAATAAAATTGGCATCTATATTCTAATTACATTTATTGAAGGGAATAATACTGATTAAAAATTATCAATTCTTAATTCGTAATTTAGTTCATTGTAAGCCGTTAACAACTAGAAGGTATCGTAAAGTTTTAATTATTATTATTTATTTGTACAATTAAACTAGTTGGCAAAAGGTATTTTCTTAAAATGCGGTAAACAATGCTTCGTATTTATTTTAATTATTTATTATTTTAATACATTTTATGTCATTAAATTCAACACCTTAATTTCTTTATTTTAACCCAAATTCAATAATGCTTTAATTTTTTAATATTTTTACAGTTATTTATTAATTTTTAATTACACTTATTTGTAATCTCAGTATTATTCGAAAGATTTTTTAGTGCTGTAACATTCTGAGAAGTTGCTCAAAACTTTTTACTATAGAAATCACATGCAAAAATAAAAGAGTTGACATTCAGACGAAATTTAATTTTGTTTCAATTGCAATTTATAAAATCAACGGATTGTTCCAAAAAATTGTAGGAGCTTTTATTGAAAGCAGGAAAATTTTAAGAGGAAAATGTGTTTTCTTTATAATTTCGATGAATATTTTAAGGATTATCTAAATCTTTAGACCCCACCCCGTCGAGTTACTCCACTGTACCTCATCAAACATTACAAAATTTAAAATTACCGAATTTGTTTCTTGATAATAGTGTTGTTTTGTATTTATTTTAATTATTTATTATTTTATTTAAAACATTTATGAGTCATTAAATTACCAAATATTTATTTTATGTAATGATTACAACCTGCAAAATTGATTATATTTTCGTATAACATCTTATACCCAGTCCACAGCTGTTTTAACTTGCATTTTAAATTATTGAACTTATTGTCTTGAATATATATTCCCATGCAACCAACTTTTTCGTAAGATCATTTGGTGCATTTAGCAACTTTTGCGCATCAAAATCAACTCCCGTCATCTATTTTTCTCACAGTATCCAAGACTCCACCACCACCCATTTGCGTCATCCTCAGTACCTGACGTCACAATCACCAAAGGACAGGTGATATGTGTTTGATCTGCTGCCAAAAGTTAAAGGCGGAAGAAAACGAGTCTGTCACGGAAAGAAAGGATTGAGCCCCAAGTGGGCGAATCCAACCGAGATATAAAAGAGGTAAGGTGGTGCCTTGTCTGAAGATGCCAGAAGGGAGCTTGCACAATGAAACTCAATAACCCATCGTAAATGATCTCTGCCTTCCCCTCCCCTGACCACTTTCCAACTGGACGGCTCTTGTTTCTATAGTCACTCAGTTCACCCAACTTCTCGGATATCCATCAAAAATGTGAAAGATGGTTGGGAAAAGGGTCTTCTCCAATTCCCTTCGCGCCGCGAGTAAATGCACCTGTGTAAATAATTGGTATGACAGGACCATTACGGATGGTAGGATAGAGGAGAGGTGCTGATAGCTCTACAAACAAGACTTCTTTTTTTACTTTTTTTTTCTTTACCATCCATCTATACTGTCTTATTTCATGGAAGTTTTCGCGAGCACTTTTCATGTTTTGTTCCTCTTACACTTACCATTTCTCTCTACCATTTTTTCTTTCTTTTTTCTCCCCTCTTTCTTTGCCATTGTGTAGTAACTGTTCTTAGAAGTGGCCAGACCCAGCAAAAGGAGTTTTGGCTCGAAAAGTAAGAAAAGGGGTGTTTAGTTTTGTCAGAGGGAAATAAGAAGGGAAAATGCAGAAATTGAGAGGTTTACTTAAGAAGAGTAGGGAGCAGCCACATTGTTTTTTTTTTACAATAGTTTTCTTTTTAGTTTGAAAGAATTGAAGAGTTTGACTTCTTTGCGTGGTGAAGTGGTTGCGATGCTTTTTTTTTTTCGTGTTCGATTTGAGGATTTACTACATATCATTTATGTCTTTCAAGAAGTTAATTCTTTAAGTTAGTAAAATTTGTAATACTAAAGTAAAATACTCAAGTTTTTTTTCGTTTAAAATCAAATTATATCTCAGAATTTTATAGAAATGTGATATGATTTATTTCAATGGTTAGACATATATGATAAGAAATGTGATAAAATAAGAGATAAATTAAATTAATGGTCGGTTAATGTAATATATAGGTTTTAGAAAATAATATTAAAATTCGAGTGTATGACGTGAATAATATATGAATGTAAATATTTATGAGTGTTCTTTTTTACTTTGCATTTCTTTCAGTTTAAAAATTTTAGTAAGCAATATTATATTTTTGGAAATTTATATAGAAAATAGTAAGCGAAACTTTTGCCTACTTTATATAAACAATTAAGATTTAATAAACAATTTTTAAAAATTTATTTCCACACATTGCATAGTTAATATCACTTTTAAAATTATCGAGATAAATTTTACAAGAAGTCATATAAGCATTACTAAAATAATTCCTTCCTTAAACATTACTTGTCTGTTTGAAAA
Organism: Nephila pilipes; assembly: GCA_019974015.1. Lineage (NCBI taxonomy): Eukaryota > Metazoa > Arthropoda > Arachnida > Araneae > Nephilidae > Nephila > Nephila pilipes. Next base: position 14,076 of record BMAW01081254.1, read on the forward strand.
GACGATTTTGAAATGCAAATTATTCGTACATTTTTCGAATACTATAATAAATTTGAAAACATATGCCTAGCACAGGTGTAAAACTGAATTTTGTTTGAAATTAAAAACGTATTCAATAAAATAGGTGGATTATAAAACTAATATTTTGTATCTAAACAAATTCAAAGCATACTTGTTTTGCTAAAGACTCATAGAAAGGTTCGTCATAATAATGAACATTAAAAAAAAACCAAATATATTTATAAGAAAGAGTAAAATTTCGTGTCGAGTTGTAATATAACAATATTATATATTTACAAACAAAATCAAAGCATATTTTTCACTACAGAATTAATGAATGGCGTATTATCTAATGAACATTTTAAAGAAAACACATATATTTTGAAGATTCGTGATATATTTCTATTGCATGGTTTTATTTAATATATAAGCACTATTTATAAGGATTCGAAACACTTAAACTGAAAAATTATCATATAAACCGTACTTTACGTATTAAGTTAAAAAAAATTCATTAATTTTATTTATTTCATGTGGGGGGGGGGGGCTCTTGCAACTCAGCAAACTACTTACTTTTTCAATTATTTGAAAATAATTATTCCTGAGCAAAATAAAGTTATAAATGTTTATAAATAAAGAACAAAAAGTTTTGATTTTTGATTCTCTTCTAAGAAGCATAAATCTAAAATTACTAAAGTAGTACAGGATTTAAGTTTCTTCCTTTTGTTTTTCACCGTAAAAATAGATCTTCTAAAACATCGTCTCTAATTAATATATTTTTTTAAAAAGTTAGAAGAAAATATCATTCCCCTTCCCGCAAGAAGTTTCCCCTTTTTCTTGGGCACGAGTATTATATTTCCTCTTTCTCAACAATTTCCTAAAATATCCAGGGGGATCTTAAGAAAAAAATATGTTTTTTTTTCTGTAATAAAATTAATAACAAACTCTAACCAGAGATGTTTAAGCGATAATCATAAGAAATTCACTCTAAATTATTTATATTTTACAACATGGATATTCCAATCTAATTATTTTAAGATAATTCATTTGTTTTGTAACAAGTTTATCCTCTTTAGTCTTTTTAAAGATGTAATCGACAAATGTTTCGGTGCAGATCTGACATCGGTAAAAAATGTAGAGATTAAAAAAAGTATGCTCCAATATATTAAAATGAGTTCATATGATCATAACATGCATATATATTTACCATAATGTGAGCTTAAAACTTTGAAATATTTTATAAACGGCATTTTTTTTTTACTTCAACAGGTTAGATTTTATATCAATTTAGTCTCTCTCTCTCTCTCTCTCTCTCTCTCTCTCTCTCACACACACACACACACACACACACACACGTGTGTGTGTGTCACTATTTCACTATTTCACTGTGTCAATATTTCACTAAACATAACAAAATAGTTTAAATATATTTAAAAAATTATAAAACTAGATCAACTAAATAAAATTCCCTAAGATTACAGAGAATGTATACACATAAAATTTTTAATTTATAAAAAAAAAAAAAGAAATATTTGTGTTTTTAATTGAAAAAAATAAAAATTACATCACAAAACAATTAAGAAATGGACATAATTGAAAGAAAACAAGAAAATTAGCAAAAAGATGAACCACAAAATATGTAAAAATACAAATCTGGGCATGAAAAAATGAAAACAAATGGAAGAAAATAAGTCATAAAAGAAAATGAACGCTAAAAATATTCTGCTCTCTTCTATGAGATTGAGAGCTTTGGAATTTTTCATTTTAATCTTAAAAGGAGCTTGAAGTGATATTATATAGTCTACTTGGAATGGTAAATTTAAAATGTAAATTCATGTCGGATTTTATTGTTCAATCATAGAAAGAGTTGGGAATGGATATTGTATTGTCTACATGGAATAGTGAACTTAAAATATTCTATTAATGTTGGAATCTTTTTTTTAATCCTAAAAATGGTGCTAGGTGTTTGTAATGATGTAAGACAGCTTTCAAGAGGAAGTTAAAATGTAACATTAATGTAAAGAGACTGTGAGCCATAGTTTAATGATTCCTATTGTAATGTGATTTCAAATGAAAAAAAAAATCAGTTAAATTTAAGAAACACAAATAGAAGATTAATATAGTGAGTTACGTAACACATTGAATTTTCGTATACCGTATTAAATTTCAGTTGAAAATGTAAACTATATTTAAAATAAATGCTTTAAAGTTTTAGAACATTTGAGTCAAATGAATTTCAGTTTCAGACACTCAAAAAGGTTTTACTATATATTTAATTATCCTGAGTGAATGAAATTATTACCCTAAATAGAAAACATGATATATTTGGGGACAAAACCTTCAACGATTTGGTTTAAAATGTCTTAAATTATGTGTTCACATTCGAAACGGATTGGATTCTATCTTGAAATACAGACGAATTTTTTTAAAAAAAATGTCCAAAAACTCAAAGGGAAAGTTATGTAATTATTTAGCTTTTCAGTTTACTATCGAAATTTCCAAGGAAAATATACTAAAAAATATTTCAATTTGAGACAAATATTGTAACATAGCGCAATCATCATAAAATGTAATAACTTTTATGTGCCATTTTATAAATCAAATTTTCTTTTTATTTCCGACATTTACTTTTACACACATAGAGATTTGAAATAACATAAATATTTTAAATTCATGCAAAAGTCACTGAATTGCCAGCAACATGCTTTAACATGTTAGCAAGTAAAAAAAAATATTTATAACCTGTTGTAGATTTGTTACCAGTATTGACTTTCGCTATTTCGATGCGTATGAGTTTTACTAAAGATTCTAACACAAACTGGCTGCCAAACATACAAAAACTACACAAAAACTTGGTTCCTACTTAAGAGAAATATCTACATAGATATTTGAGAATAATCATGCGTTTTTGCTTAAATAATTTATCATGTAATTTTACTCAAACATTTATTTTTAGAATAATAAAACCTTACATGTAGTCCATGATGTTCAAATATAAATTTTATTAATCAAAGCAACAGACAACAGAAACTGGAGATGTAGACTATTACGACATAATTTCCCGACAAAATTTCATATACCAAAGGTCCACTTTGATCGATATGTCTCCAACGGAACATGGCTCTCTGCACTGTTATAAACCATCCTGATTTCTCATTATAACATCCTTAACCCAGGTCCGCCAACCTGTATAGACAATAGAGCGATTTAATATAGCAGAATACACATTCATCAACAAATAAGGTTTCCTTTAAAGGCCGTGGACGAGAATGTAGAATTAATTACGGGCAAGTCAATGTTATTGAACATTTAATGAAAATCATGAGGCCGTAACATGCCGAATTTCGAAGACTGCATGACCGGGCAGTCACCACAGCGATTCAGGATGTGTCTTAATCACGAGAGTATATTCTGATCGGTTTCTGTGTATTAGAATGAGCTTGCCTGCGCGTACATGATGTGTTTATAATTTGGCTATGCGTGAATTCGCGCACAGAGAGTGGAATTCTCGCCAACAATTGCCATGAATTCGTAAATGAAATGGGGTACGAATAATTTATTTTATCCAGGAATCAGAAAGCTGGATTTAATTGATATGTGGTGGGAATCGGACTGTAAATTTTGCTTGTAAAATTCGCTAACACGATTGGTTAGGAGTAGAAGATATTACTAATGGAAAATTACATCAAGAAATTACAAGCTCTTATACCAAGTTAGATAAGAAATTGAATTCGTAAACAATTTTTATTAATGCAGAAGAAATCGGCAAAAGAAGTTATGCATATTGATTGGAAATGAAGAAAAATATTTGATACCAGTAATTGTTATATTAATTCATGAATAAAATAAACTAAGGATAATTTACTTCATTTAACGTACAGGATGCTGGTTGTAAGATATATATGTTTGGGATTGGATTGTACTTTTTGTTCGTAAATTCAGTTGCGCGATTGGAAAAAATATTTTTCGAAGAACATTTTTTCATACCTCTACGAGTCTACGTCAAATAAATTACAAAAATAAAACTTTATAAAGAAATTTTCCCATAAAAAGATGCAAAAAAGTAGCATTGTTGTATTATCAAATACTGGTATCATGGCAAACAGTTGAAAATAATTCGTAAATAAATTGAAGTAGAAATAATGTGATTCATTCAAACTTTGGAAAAGATTTTTTTGTTATATAGTAGGACCTGAACAATAAATTTTTATATATTAGATTGATTGTGCGATGAATTATTTATTTTACTTTCCAATTTGCAAGAAGGGGCTAATTACATATGATACATAAAAAGATATAAAATTTCATTAAAAACTTTAGATTATGTAATTGATATGTGTCAGAAATTATAACGGGAAGAAAACTATGTATATTTTTTACACGATCTCGCATCATACAGTTATAAATGCCTCCCAAAAGTTAAGTTCTACTGTTTTTTATAATAAAATAGATGGAATTAACTGTAGCATTCTACTTAAATTCGTATGCTAAACAGGCTAAACTTAGTTTATTTTGCTCTAGACTGCTCAGAATTTTTGATACGTATTTGTGAATGGTGCTACGCCTTCGATTATAAGGTTTAGTTAATATAATACTACGGGGAGGAATGCCATCGTAGAAAACTGCTTTGTCAAAATTTGAGAGAATCTCTTTGTACTTAGGGAATTTTACAACATGTCAGGCGTAGGAAAAAATAGTAATAAATATAATTTTATTAAAAAGTTTTTAACTCACTATCAAACATATTTTAATAAAGTAAGATAGTTTTTTTCAACAAAAATGCCATTGTGATGAAATATTGTACAGAATATAACTATTATAATATACATAAACTGGTAAATAAAAGGTGCTTGGAGTTATATATAGTTGTTAAAGCCAAGTTTGACATCGTATCTAGTATGACAGGTGCATTTATTCTTCTCTAGACTCAACCATACTTCATGAAAAGTTTACTTCGCCATATTTCGGGCAGACGATATCATTTCACTTATTTTATTTTTTAACCGTTTATTTGCTTTTATAGTGTTTTTTTTTTATGAAAACGATTATTGATGCTTCCACTTATTTACTATTCACTGTTGTTTTTGTATTTTTATACATACGAGTATACATCACTTTATCGAGATTCAAAATTATAAGGTCCATCGCCAATAGCGAATTGTGTTAAGTGCAATTCAGACGGTATTCAGTATCAATTAAGACGTTAATAGACTTTCAATCATCCATTTTTAAATAAGATTAATAATACTTTATGTTAAAAGTGAGCACAATGTTTCAAAATTTTTAGTTTGTCGCCAAGTTGGGAAAGGAAGTATTGGTTTTACTGTAAAAGTAGAGTCAGATATAAAACAACGAATGTAATTGTGTTTTCACAGTTCCAATATAGCTTGGAAGTGGAAATAATTTGTTTAGTTCGAGTTAATGGTGCCCATCGTTTGTATAGTCATTGTGTGAATTCAACATTATTTTTGTTCTTTTTCAGTAAGGATTCTAAGATGTAAAGGACCCGTGTGGTGACCGGGAATGACAGAATAGTCTCACTGTAGCTCATGCATGTCGTAAAAGGCGACTAAAATGGGTACCCAGCGTCTGGGGATATAGCCGGGCACCCTACCCCTGGGGATTATATCAGGGTCCTCAGGGACTTGCCTTCTTCAGGTAAGTACGGGAATCATGACCCCGAGGCACCTTAGTGATCTTTTTCTTTCCCATGGGGTTTACTGTCTTTGGTAAACACGGGTGACGCACTCCCGGGATACCCTAGCGATCCTTCTCTATTTCGACCCTCCTTCTTGTCAACCACTTTTTACCTTTTTTTCAACTTCACGTCTAGACCACAGTTTAATCTTGCTTAGCGCAGCATAGCCATATCTGGCTCTTGCGCCAATAAACTTTACATTCACTCACTCACTCTATGATGTAAAGTAGCTCGATTATGTTTTAACAGGTTTAGAAGCTAAATGTAGTTTATATAAGAAGGTAAGTGTGTGTGTGGGGGGACTATATATAAAAGAAGGCTTTACGGTTGCTACTTTATTACTTGAAAGAATTCGTAATGAGATATAGTTCCTTTAACAATAATTACTTAAAAAACTCTTACCTACTTACTTAAATCTATTACATATAGGATATAAAAAATAATAATTAATAAAACAAACTCTGAATAAGTGCAAAGAAATAACTGATAAATTGAATCCATAAAATTACGTGTACTTAAAATCTGTATTAATATTTTGTGTTCAAATATAATAGAAATCTGTTATTGAATATATATCGTACCAAGTCTAATATTTAGTTTAAACATAATGACAAAAAACTTCTTACTTAACACTATATAAAAACAATTGTAAAAACTATTGTTAAAATATTTTTCCATTTCTTCCGAACTGTTTGATTTCTGTTTATATTTCTAATTTTGTATTTTTTCGAAATTGTGTTCAGTGGCTAAATTAATGATGTATAGCCGAAATAACAAGATTATCTTAGTAACAAATTCGATGCTTTTGGTGACAAATTAGATTTAAAAATGCACTAGACAATAAAATTTAATTGCACGTGTATGCAGAGAAAAAATACTTTAATGATTTTTTTATTAATTAGCTGTTATCGGTTCCAGTTTTTGTCTTATATGAGAAGCAATAATTATTTCTTTTGTATATACATACAAACATACATACATACATATATATATATATATATATATATAATTCTAAATTTCTATCATCAGATAAGAAAAAAACCTGTATTTTCCTGAGGCTAAATAAATGTTTTTGTCTTAATTTTATCACGCGACTATGAATAATACAAGTGATAAAAAAGAATGATTGAAAAAGCGATACAATTTATTAGAAAACAATCAAAAGATAGGAAATTAATTATATTCTTTAGAACTTTGCTGAGATCTCTTTGAAGCATACACTTTTGTAACCTTACTGATACGATCGAGCTTTTTCTATTATTTAGAAGGGGAAAAAATGCACGACTATAACAAAAGCTTTTTTTTTTAAGTTTAATAACCACTTCAGACTTTGCGCGCAAAGTTTATTTTCTAAAATATCATGTTATTATTTTATGTTCTTTCTTTAACTTCAATGCATACGCTTCAGGGCAAATTAGAAGCTCGAAATGCGTTGGATTATTTCAATAATTTTTCTTTATTTTTTCTGGTGTGGTACCCCTTATCTAAATAATTCAGACAGGAAGGAAAATTTTCTAGACTATTGTCGAATCTATTATTACAAGACACAAATTATTTTTATGTTGTTATTTATGAAAATGTATTTTCGATCCTTGAAAACTAAAGAATCCAATTATAAAAAGGAATCCAATTATTATACACTAGATATAACTTCAAAACACTACTGAGACTTTTCAATTAAATGTGACAGTTGTTGTTATTTGCAGATTTTACGTTACCTCTAATAAGATTCATTTTCACTAGCTGTGCAGTATCTCTCGTTGAAATTGCTTTCGATTTACCTTATATTAGTTTTAAATTAACGGCTTTTTAAAAAATACATTTGTGCGGATTAAATTTTTCTGTGGTATCCGATTTTCACAATTAGGTTTAAATACAATTTTCTCCCGAACAATTACATGTCGAATACGCCATTACTTATTCGATGGTTATTTAAATATTCGTTCAAATTTATATATTATCGACTTTGTTTCAAATTTAACAAAGTTTAATTTACAATCAAATCAATATAGTCCATAGAATACATTTACATTTTATGTATTTAATTTTTTCCTGCTCTTTAATCCCTAAACTGCTAAGTGTACTGTTCTTTAGATAGCTAATTATGTTTGAATGATAAATAATTGAATTATATTATGAAAAATAGATAGAAGTTAAAATATGAGTCATTTTCTTCAAAGTGATGCAAGTGCATTTAATATTATTTGGAGATATTTAAGGGTTTGTATTCGAATGATTTGAAAAATATTAGTATATGTTTATAAGCTCCCTTTATGTTTTTAATATTAAATTATCTTTTTAATTTATGTTTACAATGCGCTTGATTTTAAAGTATTACTCGCAAGAAATTTATACTTTTGATGATCACAAATTGACTTACACTACTTGCAAAGTCAACAAAATGTAAAAATCAAACATTCATGAAATATTAAACATGATATATCAATTGAATCAAATCTATTACTTAAATGAAATTTTTATTAAATAAACCTAAAACAAAACAAAAAGCTTTATCTCAATATTTCTAAAGGTAATTCTGTTTAATTTAATTTAATTATTTTATAATTAATTAAATTAAATTAAATTTTGTAATCTACAATTAACGGGAAAAGTACCAAAATTCTAGTGAGCAAACGAACATTTTTGTCATTAACAGTGTTGCCATACATACAAAAGGAGGCAGAGAAATTATGTAGTATAATTTTTGCAAAATCTGCCTTTTTGAGGGATACATTAAAATGAAATATTTTTGTAAATTATTTATTTAAAATCTATTTATTTTTATTTATTATTGTCTTTAATACACTTTTTACATGTAATTTCTATCTCGGATGTACACTTTCCACATACAAATTTGTTACTTATAAAATAATAAGAGCAGATTCACTTTCAAAAATCACTTCTTTTCTCTTCAAAAGTTGATCGTTAAAAGGATTATTTGTGATATGATAATGTTTTCTCTAATTGTAAACAACTAGTTGAAACTCGTTTGCTCATGCTTTTGTTACTTAACAGCTGTCTTTTGCTAGGTGCTGTTTTTTTTTTCTTATTCTTTGTTAATTCATTTTTGTTACTTCACAGTAATTGATCTATATATAAAACTTGGCAAATTAACGGAATTTCGTAAAAATAGGTATGCAACATCTAGAAATAATAAAATATCGGTGTTCCTGAGAAAACGAGTAGAAATATATGTATATATATACTGCATATCTATAAAAATCAATTCGTAATACCTAAAAAAATAATATTTGTATGTTCAGAATTTTTAAGCATAAATTAGGAAATCCACCAAATTGACAGGTTCTGTAATTCTAGTGTTAACAGAGAATTTTGTTGCCATTTCTAATATACAATATTTCCCTAATTTTTTAAAAATTCTTTCAAAAATGTTGTAAATTTTACATATGGTTTCTTATTTTTTTTATTTATAGAATTTTTACTTATTTCATGATACCCAACTATACAAATTCAGTAACAAATCGATTTTAAAATTGATTTATTTCCTCAGAATTCTTTCTACACTTGAGAAAGAAGGAAAAAAATCGACTTATTCTTTTAATTTTTTTTTCTCGCCATTTTTTTAAAACTCTCATCTATCGAGAGAAAAACTGACCTCTAAAGACCCAGTTACATCCCCTTTCCAATAACTGCATTAAGCCTCCTATCACTTCTGTTGCATGCTCGGTACCTGTGCGCCCCCCGCTTCGATATCATCAAATCTGAACAGCTTTTTAGAACATTAAAGGGCGAAACGGTTGAAGGTAGGGGTGGTGCAGGCCTTTAAGCCTGAAATATTAGCAATAAAGTGCTAAAAGTGGAAAGGTAAAAGTACTCAGGCTTTCAGAAAGGGAGATAGTGCTATCACCGTTTGCCACACTTCAAAGTTGGAGTGGAGAACTGAAATGATGAAGAGAGCGGGAAATTAACGAAACATCTGGCTTTTGTTTGTTTGATGTTCGAAGTTTTTTAATGAAGTCTTTTTTTCTTTTTTAAACCAGATGTCGTAAAAAAAGATAAGCATTTTCAAACGCATTTGATGTTATTGTGACGTAAATAATGGTAAAAAATAAATTTACGGTTAAAGTTAGGATTTTGAAGGGAAAAAAATATTTTACTTTAGGGTTTGCTATAGATTCAGGTCCTAGATATCTTAAGATATTGATAAAAACAATTACGATATTTACATTTAAGGGGACTTAGTATCTTTCGAAATCAAAAGTAGAACATTTTGACAAACTTTTTTCGATTCATCATAAATCAACAATGTTTGCTCATTTCAATACGAAACTGTACCAGTTTGTGTTATAGTTTAAAATATTGGGTCAAGTTTTGGATATTAAGTTAATATATTTTCTTAAACAACATGAAATATGCGTACAAAAATTTAAAAAATAAATTAGCTTATCTTGCGTTACCCACAAGATAACATTTGAAGGATGTACAGTAGAACCATAATTCTTATACCAAATTAAATACTGACCTTATTCTGTAAACCTCAAATTTTGGATTTATCTTACATTTAAAAAAAATGAAAAATTAAAAAAATGTTATAAAATTTGTATTTAGTAACTTTTTTTTCACGTATCATGCTATAATATAAAATCTAATCATCCCATTAACAAAATTGAGGTACACCGACTAAAGATCTACAAGTACAACTCTCATGTAAAATTTTAAAGCTCTACATGCAAAACATTTTTTTAATTTTGTGGGAAAGTGTGAAAATAAGAAACTGAAGAAAGAGGTTTCTTTACATTGCATTACAAAGAACAAGCCACTTTAGACACTTACATTTTTTGGTTGCACAGGACGTAATAATTGTCGGATTTTGACGCGGTTTGCTTTAAAATGCTCATAACATTCAACACTATTTTTTGAAAACAAATTTGAAAAATCGAATTTTTGAAAGCGCAAAGGTACTATGTCCCCTTAAGTTATGTTACCTAGCAGTTAGAAATGTTTCGATTAGTTTAAATTATATTCCGGAGAATATTTTCTACAAGAATTGTTAAACTCAGAATTTTGTTCATTTAATTTTTAACAATTGCGCTTTCTAGTCGCCAATCTTTTAAAATTTCTTAAGGACTTTTTAAATAACTCTCGCACAATTTTCAACTTGATAGGAATATTAAAATTAAGCATCTTTTTGTGGAGAGGGGGGAAAGTAAACAGTATATAAGTAAATATAACTAAGCATAATAAAATGCAAATTGTACCTATTGCTAAATCTATGTCTAACAGTAATTCCAGACTCTACTTTCGATGATCATTAACAGCGATTCAATAATTTAACTATAATACCTCCAACATATGACCTCAACTTTATTAATATCTCATTTCTCCGCTCTCCATTCAAAGAAGCTTATAAAGGAAAACTATAATGTTCTCAGTTCTTTTAAGTTTTTATATATTTACATAAACTTCAAGAAATGAACGTTGTCTCACTGGAAAATGTGGAATCAACAGAACAAAATAAATTCTACTAAATGACGTTACAAAAACACGAACGAATCAAACAAAGTTTCACATAATATAAAACTTATTCATTTTGTGTTTTACACCAGAACTTTTCAGACGGTATTATATTAATTTATTACTTTTTCTGAGAAAAGTCACATGCATCACACTTCTCAGAAAACTTGATATATTATATAATGTAACTCTCAATCGAAAATTTTCCTAGGAAACGCGTTAGGTTGAACAATTTCAAAATAATCTATTTTTACGACGCATTGAAATAGTTTTAGGAAAATTTGATCAGTCAGATTTCTGATTGTAGTAATACTTGTAGAAGTAAACCACGTGATTATTGACGTCTGCATAGATTTAATAAACGTGAGAATGTAGATCATAGCAGCAGCTGAATAAAATAATCTATGTTCTACCTATTTTTTTTTTTCCTTATGTAAATCGATTTAAGAGAAAGATAGTTTGATCGTTGAAATATCACTTAATAAAGCGTGCATTATTTTCACTTCGATTACGTGATATTAGATAGAGTATAGTACTTTTTCCAGCTTGCAGAAAATTGAATTTTTTAAGTTATTCCTATACTTTAAACATGTTTCCGTCATATATATATATCATCATTTTAGATAGCACCGTTTCTTAGAATCCAGTTTTTGTCTTTAACATTACTTGGTTTCTAAACCTCAAATTCGGGTTCCCCAACCCTATGTTCGTGGATTCCATTACGCAATGGTTTTACGTATTCAACCTGCTGTGCGATGATGATAAAAAAATTATTTGAATTTTCAACAAAATTTCATGTAAAAAAGCGTTCATAATTAGTAAATAATTAGAAAAATATGAATAAACTTGCCTAAAAAAATTATTTATTTGTAATCATATGATTATCGTTTTACTAGTCCAACCAGACTGCCCGGTTTGATCAGAATTGTCCCAGTTTGTAGGCATGGTCCGGGTCAGCTTGTCATTTTGTCAAAGTTATCAATTATTTTTTTTTAAATATTAAAATATACTCGCATTAAAATATTTTTAATTCCTTTTGTTCTACTATACTGAATGTTGCTGTTCGTAGATGACCCGCCGTGTAGTCGGGGCTGACGCAAATTAAATCTATCGTGGCTCAAAGTACTCCCGTTGGTGGAGTGTGGAAGAGTTAGGAGAGGGAGGTGACAGCCCAGGTGTCATCCTCGTCGTCTGACAGAGGTTCAAAATTACAAGGTTCGTTGCCAATATCCTTGGTGTTGCTTCTAGAGAGACTTAAATAAAATCCATCGATCATGAACTTAGATAGCGTTATACGAAGAGTATAGCCTTTTCTGCATTATAGAAATTATCTTTGAAAAATAATCGCCATTGAATGGGTATTTCCCTAAACGCCATGTTATAGTTATATACTCATATTTGAAAGAATAAAAGTACGCTTCGCCTCACTGGTTCTCTAGAATGTGTATTAGAGTACAAAATTTTTGAGGTTCTCAGCTATTAATGATACTGTGAAGCTTATTCCCCTTTTTTCTTAAATTACTTAAAAAGGCACAATTTTAAATTTTTATAAGGTCCATCTTTGTTTTGTCTAATTTTTCTGCCACGTATGATTTCTCCTATACTTATATTAATTATATTATTATTCTACAAGTCACAAAATCCTTTTTATATAGTAGAGAAGGGAAGAACAAAAGATAGGAAATTTATATAAACCTGTTCCTGCCATGTTTTTGAGTTTATATTAGATTAGCGCTCTGATCTTTTCAATATGCTTTCAATATATTTAATTCTCATTATTAGAGTGAATGTATTTGTTTGATGTTGATATAAAGAAACAATCAGTTTCTTATCTATTAATTTTAGCTGACTGAGAAGATGGATCCAATAAACTATTGAACTAAGTTTTACAGTTCTCAGATTGTAACAATTATTTGAATACCTAAGACATCCATCTTGTTTTTTTAGGTCTCAATTATTAGATCTTTTACACAACAATGGAATTTTACATATATATATTTTCATAATAGATACGAATTTTATATATGGAAGCTTCAAACTTTTATTAATGGTAAATCAAACGTAAAGTCGGTGTAAACCAAAAAATGTCTAGAATAAATATAGAAAATATATAACATTTTAATTGCAACACAGTAACGAAAAAGTAAAATTTCAACCTATATTGCAAAATCATTCTCAAATGTTTTTAATCGGAGCAAGGAAAGAAAACGAATGCAGTTTTGCTTTGGATTAATGTAATTATCATAAACGAAATGCATTTTGCATTAATTCAAAGTTAAGTTTAGTTTTTATTAACGGAGCATTAGAAGCAACACGAGGGCTATTAGAGACGGTCCTCATAATTTTGAACCTCGATCAAGGGACGTGAACGACACCTGAGCTGTCACCCTCTCTCCAAACTTCCACACCACGCCAACGGGAGGACTTTGTACGCCTACAAATTTAACGTGCATCAGCCTCGGCTACACGGCGGATCTTTAGTGGCCAAGGATCGAACCAGAGACTGAACGAAAACCGCCGATCACTAATCCGAAACCATGACCTCTAGGCTACTGCCGCCACTGCATTAATTCAACAGTTATTTTAAATTATTTTGCAATTTTAATTTTCTTACTACAAAAGTAATACGTAAAAATACAAGAAATAAAAATACTAGAAATCCAAAACCATATACAAATACTGCAACATTATTCCTGTTAAAGTACTTGGTTGGAAATAATTTTGAATCTTA